>CAUYSK010028759.1:0-44489 GCA_963575035.1 Avahi laniger | reverse complement strand
ATAGTTTGATATTTTCATAGTACTTCTGAGAACAAATAAATCACCCAATTATTTCAATCAATACTTTGCACACTCTAACGGAGTGAAGTTTTGTATAATAAGCATGCTAAGTCCAAGCAAGGTCAGGCTGCAGAGAAAGGCTAGTCTAACTGGCATTCACCTCCCGGCCTGCGTCTCCAGCTCCCTCTGCTGTTCACGCTCTGTTACTGCTGCGACCTGTGCATGCATGCAGAAAAAGTCCACCAGTAAGAGAAATGTCTAGTAAAGAAATTGGAATCTCGTTTTTTTTCAAAAGCCCCAAAATGATGTTCAGTATGATTAATTTCCTGATTTACATTTTCCCAGCACTAGAATCGCTCATTCTTAGCAAAACTACATCACCGAATGTACTTCCTAAAGTTGTATTCCCTACGATCAGATTTGCTCCCCTTAGTTAATATCAGTTTTCTTTTAATTAATGATGAAACATGAATGCACAGTAAGTGCTTCTCTTGACAGGTATGGTTTTTAAAAAAATTATCTAGATAATGTTGAAGGCACATGATTTCTCACTTCTTTCAATGATTCATTAGGACAATGGAATTTTGGAATATTCTTAAAGTATGGTTTGCATTTAAATATTTTTTAAAAAGTTATGTTCTTACATTTAAAAATGTGGTCATATCTGAGATTTTCAGAAACAGATCCAACATTATAATATATTTGTTATATCATATTATATAATAAGTTTAATAAGTTGCATTTATTTACAGTAAAAATCAATAAACTAATTTTTGAAATTCTATTTTCATGGTTACCAATCCACTGAATATTAACTATCCCCAACAGGGAGAAGCAAAGGAATGTAATGCCACTAACATACCAAAGCTCAGGTAGAGCAATCAGTACCCAGGGAGAAAAGACAATGAAAGCAAAAAGGGACAAGCGGAGAATAAAAGAAAGTGAAGGAGAAAAAGAAAGGAACATAACAAAGAGGAGTAGAGCCTGGAATATAATAGAAGGATGAGAATTTGGCTTGGTAGCTCTCACATTTAATCCTTTAATTCTATTTGGACTTCCGTAGATTTGTGTTAGTTTTATAGCAGAGCTTAAATATTTATTGTATACATTTAGATTTGGCATGTCTATGTTTTGGAATTGATTGAGCTTAAAAGTTATTTGAAATAAGTTACTTTTTTGTTATCAAAACAATACTTATCCCTTGTTAAAATAAATAAAATAATAAGAAGGATAAATAATGAAAATTAGAAGCCCTATGGCTCCATTCCTCATCTCTACCAGTATCACTCACCAAAAGGCAACAATATATATTTGTTTGCATGTGTCACTCATAATATACCAGGCACTATTATAAGTGATTTACATATATTGACACATTTAATCCTCACAACAAATACCATGAAGTATGTACTACTATTCTCATTTTACAGATGAGGAAACTGAGGCACAATGGGATTAAGTAACTTGGCTGCCACAAAACTAGTACACTATTAAAGTATCTCCAAAATGTGCTTAAATATCTATTCCTAGATTTATCAATTTTAGGTATTCTTTATTATTGACTTCTTGCTATGAAAGATAAAGATTTAGCTCATTTTTACCAAGCTTTCCTACATTCCCCTGTCTCCCAATGTATTTTAATCAAAAATGTTATTTTCTATGCTATTGCTTTAGTTCCTGCAATTTTAAGTTTTATATGACCTCGATTTTTTTTGTTTCTCCAGCTATCAAGGGTCTTTCATTTCCACTTTGCATAACATGGTCAGGACATCTGCTCATCCCCTCAGTTCTCCTACTTTCCCTTCCACCTGCCACCTTTAGTCACTGATCTTTTACTTTAATGAGGTTCATGCCACTTACATTCTACTCTATAGCTACATCGCTTTCATACCTTGTCCATAAGTTAATTCTAAAATCTGACATTCGGTGGACAATGTTAACGTTATTATGATCATGTAAATATTGTTCACTGGACAGGCAAGTAGTGCATTATATTTATATTTTCTTTCTTTTACAGCTCTTTCTTTTTTGTAGTTTCTAGTTTCTTTCTTTCTTGCATTATTTTCTTTTGTTTCATTTTAAATTTTGTTCAAACTTGGTATCACACAGTCTATGATATTGCGGACCTTCCCCCGGCCTGGTTCTCTCGCGTGGATCCCTCCCTCTTGCAGGTCCACCAAGAACGACTTGCGTTCAGGTGTCCAGCTGGCACCCTGGGACTCGTCTTCAGTGTTCTTCTGAGGAGGACCCACTGTTGCCTGGCATTTTCCTCTTTCTTGGTTTATTCGTTCATTTTGTTGGAATAGATCCTAAAGGAATTTCATCAGAAAGCATCGTGGGGCTGGATGCCACGGCCCATGCCTGTAATCCCAGTGCTTCGTGAGGCTAAAGCCAGAGCATAGCCTCAACTCAGGATTGCAAGACCTGCCTACGCAAAACAATGAGACCCTTGGGTAAAAAAGAAAAAAAAAAAGAAAAAGAAAAGAAAATAGAAAACACCATGGTAGCTAAACTTTCTGGTTGTTTACATGTCTGAAAATATTTCTTTCTTTTTTTATTTCAGCATATTATGGGGGTACAAATGTTTAGGTTACGTATATTGATTGCCCTTGCTCTTCCTCCCCCGAGAGTCAGAGCTTCAAGCGTGTCCATCCCCCAGATGGTGCCTACCGCATCCATCCCCTCCGTCCCCCTCCCATCTGCCCGACACTCGATGAATGTTACTACTATATGTGCACTTATGTGTTGATCAGTTAATACCAGTTTGATGGAGAGTACATGTGGTGCTTATTTTTCCATTCTTGTGATACTTCACTTAGTAAAATGGGCTCCCACTCTATCCAGGATAATACAAGAGGTGCTAGATCACCATTGTTTTTTGTGGCTGAGTAGAACTCCGTGGTATACATATACCACATTTTATTAATCCACTCATGTATCGCTGGGCACTTGGGTTGTTTGCACATCTTTGCACTTGCATTACTTGATTTTTGTAGTACATCTAGCAATGCAGAGATATCGAAAGCAAAAGTTAATAAATTCCCCATTATGCATTCCAAATCATGATCTCACTGTAGAGAAGAAATATTATATGTATATTGCTTCCAAAAATTGGATCCCAGTATACAGATTATTTTGCAACTTGTTTTTATCTCTCAAAACTTTATTTATGAGGTACCTACTAACATATGAGAAACCTCAAATAAAAATTGTTTTAAATGCCTTGCTGAAATCAGACTAATGTTTTCATTTGTTCCTGTCGTTTTCTTGTTTTAATCCCTTTCTTTTTACATTCTCAGTTAATATTATACCATGCAAATTCCATTTTATTACTGTATTTTTTTCTCACCTCCTTTCTCAGTTAATATTATACCATGCAAATTCCATTTTATTACTGCATTTTTTTCTCACCTCCTTCCTCCCTTCTCCTCTTTCCTTCTGATGTTAACTATTAACAACTTCTACTCTTTGAACACCTTCCCTACATTTTGGTTCATTCCGAAACACACATTTTTCTGTGCTTGTGTTAATCAACTTATATACATCCTAATATAAGTATTCAAAGACATTAGTAGATTACATTGTAAATTTTATAAAAATTTGATCATATAAGCAATTCAGTATTCCATAATGAATAAAATAAAATTCATTCAACAGTTTCTCTAGGGGTGGACAAATTGGTTGCTTTTTGACACTACAAAAAATCTTAAATATCCCACTACCTATGTCCTATATGCTACAGCTTTTGTTTATGAAGAATAAATTCTCCAAAAAAAGATTGCTGGGTCCAAATATAGGGGTACTTTTTAACATTCTAGTAATTGCCATATTGCCTTAAGGTTATAGAAATATTAACCTGCAATGTCTGAGGCTGTTCCTTTCTGGTTCCTTCATCCACATAGGATGTTATTGCTCTTTATAATTCTTGCCAATACAGTATGTGAAAGAGAGTTGTCTATCTCATTGTTAGCATTTGAATTTCCTCAGCTATTAGCGAGGGTATGTTTTTTCATATGCTTATTATTTTTACAGTTTTCTTATTTATATCCTTTGCCCATTTTTATTTGATTTGTTTTTTTTTTCTTTCATAAAAATCAATTTGTGGGAGCTCTTTCTGTGTCAGGGATACTTGCCTTTTGTATTGGCCAAAGCTTTCAGCTGAGGTTGTCAGAGATTTGTTGAAGGATGTTGAGTGGCTGACAGATCAGTGGAAGGAAGGTCTTGAGAAAAAAGGCTTGAGGCCACGTTTCCGGGAAGAGCACACAGAACAGCACTGAAGAACTGGCACAAGGAGAACATTCACCACCACAGCTGTGGCTCTGCTGCTACATAATCCTGCAAAATCAAGTTGCCTCACAGAAGCCATTCCCTCAGGTGGTTTAGTTCTGAATCATGCAGCTGCGTGTAATTACCTGAACACAGGTAACATGGCTGTGCCCCGTCTGCAAGCAGGGCTGGGAAAGTGAGTTTTCTGAGTTCTTCCACGTGAAGATGGGATTCAGAATGTGGTGAGCTATCAAAATGCAGGGCGAATATTAAAAAGAATTTGTGTTCCACAGATGATAGATATCCACTGTATCTATTATCTATCTTATGAGTTGCAAATATTTTCCCCTAGTCTGTATTTTGATTTTGTTCATGATATCTCTTGTCATGTAATTACAAAAAAAAAAAGTTTCTTTCCCTTAATGGCTTCTGGATTTTCTGTCTTGCTTAAGAGGTTCTCTATCATCCCAAGATTATACAAATAATTTCCTAAATTATCTTTCAATATTAATTTACTTTTTATATTTGGATCTTTAATTCATATGAAATTTAGTTTTTTATTTGATATAAATTAGATTGTAAGGGTTTTTTTTTCAGATTAACATCATCACCAAAACAAATCTATTTTTGCCCCATTTAATGGAAATGACAGTTTTGTAATACATTAAGTTCCCATATACGCTTGTATATGTTTCTCAAATCTATTTTACTTGTCTTATTCTTGTGCAAATCTATGCTGTTCTAAACTATAACAGTTTTTAATACCTTTTATAGTTTGAATAGTTATAATATACTTTAACAGTGGTTTTATAATAGAGATTTTATTGCTTTTATGACTATCTCAAATATTTTAAATATAAAATTAAAAATAATTTTACTCAATTCTAAGAAAACAAACTGGAATTCTGATCAAAGTCACATTAAATTTAATAAGAATTGACCACATTATAAGACCAACTTTCACATCAAAGAACATACTCTTTATTCAGTTATTTTCTTTTAATAAGATTTTGTAGCCTTCTTTCTTTTTTAAAAAATGTTATTTATTTATTTTTATTTACATAAGTTTATGGTATAATTTTGTTACATTGATATATTGCTTGATGGTAAAGTCAGGGCTTGTAGGGTATCCATCACCCACATAACATACATTGTATCCATTAGGAGATTTCCCATCATCTGCCCACCTCCTACGCCACCACCCTTGTCAGTTCCCATTGTCTATCGGTTCATACTCTGTGTCCCTAGGTACACATTATTTAGGTCCCACTTATAGGTGAGAACATGGTAGTATTTGTCTTTCTGTTTCTAAGTTGTTTCACCTAAGATAATGGCCTCCTGTTCCATTCATTTGCTGTAAAAACATGATTTCATTTTTTTATGGCTGAATAGTATTCCATTTTGCATATATACCACATTTTCTTTATCAAATCGTCCATTGATAGACAGGTTGATTCCATATCTTTGCTATTATGAATAGTGATGTGATAAACATAGAAGTATGGGTATCTTTTCAATATAATGGTTTCTTTTCCTTGGGGTAGATATCCAGTAGTGGGATGGTTGGATTGAATGGTAGTTTTATTTTTAGTTCCTTGAGAAATCTCTGTACTGTTTTCTAAGAGATTGGACTAATTTGCATTCCCACCAACAGTGTGTAAGCATTCCCTTTTCTCTATATCCTCGCCAGCATCTGTTATCTTTTGTCTTTTTAATAATAGTCATTCTGACTGACGTTAGATAATATCTTATTGTGATTTTAATTTGCATTGTTCTGATAATTAGTGATGTTGAGCATTTTTAAATGCTTTTTGGACATTTGTATGTCTTCTTTTGAAAAATGTCTATTTATATCCTTTACCCACTTCTTAATGGGATTAATTGTTTGGCGTTGAGTTGTTTGAGTTCCTTGTAAGTTTTGGTACTAAGAGTCTTATGCTTTCTTGACTGAGCAAGCCTGGGTGCTACATCCTTGTAAATTCTGGATATTTGTCTCCTACAGAATGCATAGTTTGCAAATACTTTCTCCAATTCTTGCAGGTTATCTGTTTGCTCTGTTGATTATTTCTTTTGCTATGCAGAAACTTTTTAGTTTATTTAAGTCCTATTTATCTTTTTATTTCATTTCCTATGCTTTTGAGGCTTTAGTCATGAATTGTGTGCATAGAACAATGTCCAGAAGAGTTTTCTCTAGGCTTGCTTCTAGTATTTTTACAGTTTCAGGTGTTAAATTTAAGTAATCCATGTTGAGTTGATTTTTGTATATAGTGAGGGATACAGGCCCGGTTTCATTTTTTTGCCTGTGGCAATCCAATTTTCCCAGCACCATTTATTGAAATGGGTGTCCTTCCCCCAGTATATGTTCTTGTCAACTTTGTCAAAGATCAGTTGGCTGTATATATGTGGCTTTATAATTCATGTATCTTTCTTATTAAATTAATTCCTGGGTAAGTTATAATTTTTATTGCTATTGTGAATTGAATATTCTTTCATTTCAAATAATAATTGTCAACTGATAGTATAGACAAAAGCTATGGACTTTTGTGTATTTATCATGCCTCAAGACACTTTCCCAAGTTCATTTATTACAACTTGATAGTAAGAGTTTCACAGATCAAATAAGGAAAATTTTATTGCTCTTTATCCAATATTTATTTGGATATAAATATAATATCAATTATTTGATACTTTTTATTTTATTGAGTAAGTAAAACCTGTTAAACAATGTTGAATATGATGGAAGTTGGTATCATCCCTGTCTTATTGTTAATTTTCCTAAAAATGATTTAAGTATGTAGCTATTTATTGTGATCTTTGTAGCTGGTTTTGTCATAGATTGAATCACACTTAAATAATTTCTTTCTATTTCTTTTATAGTTAAAATTCTTAATGTAATAATTGCTGATTTTTTAAAAAGTGCCTATTTAGCATCAGTCAGTATAATAGTATGGATTATCTCATTTAATTTTTTGATGCAATTATATTGTTGAATCATTCATGCATTCCTGGACTAAACACTACTTGTCATATTTCTTACAGATTCAATTAATTTTTTACTTATAATTTTTATCTGTATCATAAGTTAAAATGATAGTAAACAGTTAATGTATACTTACTATTTGCCAGGTACTCTGCTAAATGTTTCAACTACATCAACACATTTCATCTTTATGAAAACCTATGAGACAGAAACTCTTACTATCCCATTCTCGCACATGAAAAATCTAAGGTTTAGAGAGTTTAAGTAATTTTCCCAAGGTCATGGATCCTGTACGTGGAGGAATTAGGATTTCAACCCAGGTCTCTCTTACTCCTGAACCTGTTCTCTTTAGAAACCGTCTGCTCCAGAAAGCATTCCTGGCATAGTGTCTTTTCTTATGTTTATCTGTGCATCACACCGTCTCTATTCTAACACTACTCTATAGGATAATCACTTGTTGCGTTCTCTGTGTCTCCAACTAGTTTGTAAATGCTATAAAATCAGGGACTGTTTGCCCTTATGTTCCCAGTACCCAACACAGTGTCTAGCATACAGTAGATGCCTAATAAATATTTGATATATAATTACTATGGTCTGAATGTTTGTGTTCCCCCAAAATCATATGTTGTAATCTTAATCCTCCAGGGGCTGGTATTCAGAGGTGGGATCTTTGAAAGGTGATTATGTCATGAGGGCAGAGCTCTTATGAATGGGATTAGTGCCCTTACAAAAGAAGACTGGAAGACACTTCTTGCCCCTTTCCCCATGAGAGGACACAGTGAAATAATAGCTGTCCATGAACCAGAAAGTGGGACCTCATCAGAACCAAACCTGCCAGTGCCTTGATCTTGGACTCACAGCCTCTACAACTGTGAGAAATGAATTTCTGTTGTTTATAAGCCTCTCAGTCTATGGTATTTGTTATAGCAGCCTGAACAGACTAAGACAGTAACCCAGATATCTTTGGAGCCTCAATATCACTTGGCCATTCATGCTTGTTGGAGATCTAGCACTCTTCCTGCAGTTCCTTGTAAGTCTAGCCCTTATTTACTCATAGTCCCTTCTTTGTCTGCATCTGCATTATACCCACCGTCTTGGTTAACCCTGTGTCCCATCATTCTGTGACTTCCTGGAATTCTGGTAGTAAACATTTTGCCATCTCATCTGAGTTGACTAAATGAATGAATAATGAGTGAATAAATCAAGGCTGAAGGTTTGAGCTTAAACCTATCTTATATGATTATAAACTACTCCCAAAAACTTTCTTGAAGGCTGAATCATTGACTATATTGATACACAACAATAAAACAAAATTGGTAAAACAATTTATATTTTATAGGAAATCTTTTTAGCTATCTTTTAGGTATCATATTATGAGAAAGATTTGTTTATTTTTTTCAAAGTTATGTTTATCTATTTTGGGATCTGAGACTGTTGGGGAAGATGTCCTCTACTTCTTTGTGTCTGCCACATGATTTAGCAAAATGCTGTGTGTAGAGTAGGCACTCACTTAATAGCATGTTGATTGATTGAATAATTATTCCACCTATAAACACTTCTGTAGTACATTACCTGATGAGTGTCTATTTCAATATGACTATGGCTATGACCTTCATGTAGTTCATTAGCAAATGAAAAGTATGCTCATTTCCATGGAAGGAAATGAGAATATTAAAAATGTGGTTCTATTTGTAGTGCCATTACTGTCTTACTATTTGATTAAGAACAAATTCTTAACCTTTTAATGCTACCAGTTATCTATGACTCTGATCTCAAGGGCTACTGCAGTACCAGAGTCCTGGGGAGGATAATATAATAACCCTGACCTATGTGAAGGGATAAAAATAGGCCACAAATGAGGGAACTCATTGAGCTGAGTCAATCAGCAATAGAGAACAGGTGATGTCTTTAGAAACAAACAAACAAAAAAGCAAACACGCAGTTTTACAATCCCATTTTATAATCATAACAATTCCTGGTGAGCTTATCACCACTTTGCTGATAAGGACATGAGGCCGAGAAATTTTAAGAAATTTGAGCCAAGTCATACAACTAGAAAGAGGCAGTCATTTCTGGTCTACTGTTTTGCCTCCTTTCCCAAATATCACCTTGTTGTTCATTGTCACCTTCTCAGTTGTGAAATGCTTATGGTAGGATACCTAAACCCTTGTTTCATAGGAAAAGGAAAACAGAATTACACTGACTAGAAGTGACAGCTGAAACTGAAAAACATGTTAGTAAAATATTTTAATATTATGTTACTTGTGGTCATGTCTCTGATGTACATCTGCTGAACCCTTTCTCCATGCCAGGCACCTTGCTACGTTGTAGGGGCGTGCAAAGAAGAGAAAAACAGTACTCTGCCATCCAGAGGATTCTGGGTCAAGAAAGGTGAGAAGGTTCCCAGGTAGACAAGGGGAGGAAGGACATTCCAGGTAGAGGGAAAAGCAGGTAGAAAAGCAGAGATCATGCAGGCCTGTGCATTTAGGGGCCATGAGTGTTTCTGTGTACACGGAGGGCCAAGGGCTCTTGCAAAAGTGAAAGCAAAGGAGAATGGAAAAACAAATAAAGGCAAAACAAAGAAGAATCTTTAGCTGTGCAACGTGGCTTTACCTGGGCTTTGCCTACAGGCAATGGAGAAGCCACAGGTAATTTTAAGCAGGCGACTCCTAGGATCAAGTTTGGGTTTTAGAATCAATATACTGATATTAAAGAGGAAATGCATCAGGTGTAGGTAGTGGGAATGGGAGAAAGAATGGAGACTTCAGGTGTAGATGCTATTGCTGTCAATTGGAAGCTGAAAGCACTTTTCCCTTGGCAGGTAAGTAGAAGATGCTACATTATTAGCTTTACTCAATGATTTGGCTTGGGTTGCAGTTGTGTGAGAGTTGGTACATTTGATGACATTTGAAAAGTTATCACTGACTAGTTATTCTAATTGCTTTTTGTTTTACTTTGAAGCTTACTCCAGCGATTTTATGGCCATCTTTGTGCTAAGGTTGTAATGATTGTTTTCGCTAATGCCTTTTCCTGATTTGTTTCCATTGACTGTTTACATCCTTTCCTGCCCATTCGTCATTTATATCATAACCCTCCTGTGTTTGCTCCTAATGTGTTATTATTCTTCATAATCCGGTCTTCACCTGATCCTGATTCCTGCCAATATTTTTCTTCTTCCCTTGAGGAAAGTATATCCATGTTTGGTTTCAAATGTTCTTCCCCTTTTGTAAATATTAAGGCAACGGATTCAATTTAATTTAAAAAATAATGTTTTTCTATTTCTTCTTCTGTCAATAAATTACCTTTGTCATCTTTTAAACACTGTATTGTCTCATAATTTTCTTCTGTGCTCTTGTTGTTCCATTTTGTTGTTCCCCAGAGGTTGTAAGAATATATATTGATATAATGAACAATGTTGAAATAAAAAAAAAAAACAAGAAGAATTTAGGGTCATGTTTATACTCTATAGTGTTTACTAGTGATCTATTTCAAAATAAGACATATAATTCAGTCCTGATGAATCAAATATTTAAGAAACATTCTTTACGTGGAGAAATATACATGGAAAAAATCACTACTGACCCTGAGAGGCCTCCTTGAAAGATTCTTGCCGTGCATGATTTAACTTCAATTTCAATCCTGCTTCTCCTACTAAGGGTTATCATAGTGAACATTGCTCATGAGGGCTCTGGGAGCATAAACGGGGGTCAGAGATCAAAAAACATTAGAAATAATATTAGATAAAATATTAGCAGCCCTGAAAATATTCACAAAGTCGTACATTATGTTAGAGCTACCATATTCCACGTAGGAAAATAAAAATGGGAAATTGCACAAGCCACTTCCTTTTTATTACACAAATTAAAGGTCTAATTTAGACTTGTGAATTTATGTAAATATCCATTAATACCATTTTATTAATTCAGGTACTTGGAGTATGAACATATAAATATAACAGGATTTTTATAGAGTCTACATTAGTAATTAGTTGTATGTATATATATGAGATTTTGTTAAATTTATAGAACTAGAAAGATGCTCTGAGAAGCCCTTTAAGTTCATATTAAACTACGTTTATGAATATTACTTAATGGATACATTTTATTCTTCTTGTTTACTAATCCCATAATGGTGTGTGATGGTATTGATGCTAACAGTGATGATGGTAACAGCTATAAGTTCTTTGTACCTTATGAGGACTTTGGCACTTTTGCCATGTATGTGTTCTACTACATAACTTTCCTAGCCCTGCAATTTAGGCATTATTCTCATTTTACAGATGAGGGAAGAGACACACAGGGAGACAGAAGAATTTTCCCAAGGTCACATAAGTGTGTAGTAGAATTGGGAATAAAAGCAAAGACTGTGCTCTTCTGTTGACCACAGGACATTGTTCATAAAGGAGCACTGAGTATGAACAAGGCAGAGACTGACTCCATTTAACTCAAAGTAAGATGGTAGCTTTTTTACCACTGGAAGTGTTCACAAAGAATCCTGATGATAGTTCTGCATAATTTTTCTCTGTGTTATACTCCGGGGGGTCATTATGTACTTCATAAATATCAAAGTCTTGGAAATAATGCACCAACCTTTGTTCTTTTTCTTTAGCATCTCTCTTAATGTTGCTTGACAATTTGTGCCTGTACTGGTTAAAGTGGAGAATTAAATCATTATTGATTCAGTAAACTTGATCTACTTGAATTGTTTAATTATTTCCTTTCCTTGTTTTACTGTTATGTTTGCTTTTAAAAAAATGATAGATGTAATATATATGCAAAAAGTATAAATGATATATGCATGTAATTTAAAGAATAAGAATAGTCATATACTTGCTAACCCATCTTACCAAATAGGATGATACCAATCTCTTAAAGCCACTGTTTTGATCTTCCTGGAACCTATTGCTGTCCCTTCCTCTCAGAGATAACCATCATTCTGAGTTTTATGCTTAACACCCCCTTGCTTTTCTTCAAGATTTTACCATATGTGTAGGTGTACCTATACATTTATTATGTTGTTTTATTTTTAAGTTCAACATACGACTTTTGAGATTCACCCATTTTAATGCTCACAGCTGCAGTTTTTCATTTTCACTGCATTGTATTTTACAAATACTAAATGTGATATTAATATGCCACAGTCAATCCATTCTATTATCAATAGTCGTTTGGATTTTCCTCACATTTTTGCTGCTACAAATATGTCCATGTACATGTCTTCTGATGCACATATACAAGGATTTCTTCAGAGTATTTCTCTGGGATGGGAATTGATGAGTCATACTGCACATAATTCTTCTAATTTAGTAGGCGATGCTTAGTTATTTTCTAAAGTGATTATACCAGTTGTGATTTCTACCAATCTAAGCCATAGATATTCCCATGTTCTAGCTGATATGTTGTATCATCAGAGTTCATAATTGCCTGACTGGTGGGTGTGAAACTGTATTTCCTCATTGTTTTATTTTGCTCATCTTTTATTTCAGTGGCCTTGATTTTCTTTTTATATGATTGTTGACCATCTATGTTTCCTCATCTGGTAAAAATGCCTGCTTCTATATGTTTCCAATTTTTCTAAAAGTTGTTAATCTTTTCCTTATTATCCTTTCCCCAGAAACTAAAAAAAAAAAATATGTACCTGTATACTAATTCTTTGTCAGTTGTATGCATCATAAATAATATATGTATTGTCTTCTAGTGTTTGACTTGTTGAATAAGAACCTTCTTGCTCCAATTCCCTCTCTTCCCTCCCTGCAATTTATCCCCAGAGTGGTCAGAAACCTTGGGTAACACACTGGGAAAGGAGAAGCAGGGAAAGAGAAAAAACTGACCATACCCCTTCCCGACTCAGAGGTTTCGTCTTGCAGCAGGCCTCAGCTGGAAAACACAGAACGTGAAATGAAGCTGAGAGTACGTTTGGTGACTTAAAGGCAGCATGGGACTTTGAATTACTTAAGAGTGACCAGGAGAGTCATGAGACTGCCCAAGTTTTTATCCAGAGGAGGGGAAAATATTTCCTGTAGCACATATTTTCAAAGGCTAGTAGGAGACAAAATTGGGTTGCATTATAATTAAATCCCACAAGTCTTGATTGCTCAATATATACATTCATTCAACACATATTTGCTGAGTAAGTGTTGAGTACTAGACTAGGCTATGGGGATTGATAGTGAACAAATAAGTACTACTTCTGCTCTGCCGAAGCCTGCTGTCAAGTGTAGATCAGAATGCCTTTGGGAAGGTGAAAGTAATCGCCTAAATTTGTCCTTAAGTTCCTGGTAGAATTTTGGCAATGCTACTAGGGGGAAATATGGCTTCAGGGACTAGTCATTGTAGTCTAAATTTTATGAAAGTAAACTTAGGAGGAAGGGTAATGTGGTTTTCTGTGCCTCCCACAACTGCAAATTATGCTTCTTTGTACATGAAGAAAATTATCCAATGGAATGTGAATTTATTCATTATCACACAATGATTCAGTTAGTTTTAGATGTATCATGAGTTCGTAGGTTGAAAATCTCAGTGGAATTTTGACAATAGAGCATAAATATAACTAATCACTTTTTCAAAAACTAATATTTAATGTCAATAAGTGTGGCCTTTTCTGCAGATAATCATGCTTTAATTCCAAAATTAAGAATGCTAATAGAATTAAATGGAAAATCAATAATATTAATAGTGTATTACTGACAGATTAATGTGAGGATAAAGTGACTTGATAGTGGCCGTAAAGGAAAAATATTTACAAAATACCTGTAACTTAGGATAATTAAAGCAGCAGAGGATAAAAAATCCTAGTAGCATCAGTGTTATTGAAACAAATATAGTTGAGTATGTACTGTGTGAAACTCCTTTGGATGTGAGTTACATCAGAATATCAAATTGAAGTTTTAGGCAAGATTCAAAGTTATAATAATTTCTATGTTCTGATGGATATGTGAGACCATATGCAGAATTCAAAAGTGAGGTATCAGAAAACTGGTTAGGAGCCCCAAACTACTTCACCCACTGAAGCTGTGAAAGTACTGACAGACAGTATATTGAGATGGCAAGAATAATTTGTGAAGATTTTTGTGTGTGTGAAAGAGCTGTTCTGTGTATCTTATGCTCTGCAAGTGGGAGGAACATACATAAGTGCTATTTCCTAAGCCCAGGCCTGGAGAGAAGGGCTTCGTGAAGTCTATGCATAACACACACTGCACTCTGATATAATGGCTTGGAAATCTAGATGGCAAGAGAGATGGACCATTGAACTGATTAAACAGCAGAGTGAAGAAGACTGGCTGCTCTGGAGTGGGAGGATTGGCCTGCACCCCAAAGTTGGTCAGGACACAGGGTCTGTGATTGTTCTTTTAGGGCCAGATGAGAGACATGTGGGAGAAAGCTGGCATGGAACGATTTTAAATTCTACCCAGTGAAGAACAGAAAATCTGGAATTAGCTTTGAAATATCCCAGGGGGAAAAGATACGTAGAAAAATGTTGATAATTGTTGAAGCTGGATGATCAGTACATGGGAGTTCATTGTATCATTTTCTCTTCTTCGGGAATGACCGCTAATGCCCCTAATAGGAAGTTTAGAAAATTCTGCTCCAGGAGACTTCCATGAAAAGGCAATGTGATTTCAATCGAGAGAATCTGTTTGGCATGTACCACTCAGCAAACTGGGGACGGAGGGAGCACTGCAGATGAAAGACTAGAATGGGTGGTCATTGTCAAGGAAAGTCCAGGAGAGGTACTCGATGCATGGCAATGTCTGTAGAATGTGTGAAAGTGTTCTGCACAGGAAAACACGCCCTTTAAACACTTTCTAGACCCAGACGTCAAAAGGTCTTCATTAACGGTACCAGTCAAACAATAATTAGCCCCATCCATTTTTCCTTTCTATCTTTCAAAAACAGGTCTGGCAAGTGGAGGAAAAGTTGAGAGAGAGAGAGAAGAAGAAATTAGGGAGGAGGTAAGCAAGAGAGGAGAAGAGGGGGATGAGGAGGTGAGTAAGGGAGAGAGAGAAGGTACACGCCCTGCTTCGAGGAGGGAGATGGGGCAGGCAGCTTGTGTGTGGTCATCTCCAGTTAGGAACAAGTAGATTCATCATCAGATGGAGAAAGAGAACAAGAAGACCACACTCCTTCTTCCACTTCAAGGACCTGCCTGCAGCAGGGTCTTGCTGGGGAGAGGAAAAGGTTTGGTTTTACATTCTAAATCAAGTTCAAAGTTTTGATTAATAGATAGGACTAGACAATATTAGTTACTGAATTGACTTTTGGTTTGTGAATTAAAGTAGCAACAAGACTTTATACTATGTAGGAATGAACTGCGGAGTCATGCGTCCTGCCTGCATTTTCGTCCAGTGACAGGGTTGAGTAACCTATATTGAGTCCATTTAGAAGTTTTTTTTTTTTTTTCATTTAGAAGTTTTAAAGAGGTAGATTGAACACAAAAAAGATGAAGACGATGCTTTTGGTTTACATTGCAAGCATTTCTGCTTGTTCAGTATGTTTTATATATCTATTGTCTTATTTTGACCTCACAGCAGTCCTATGGATGATCAAGGGAAGTATTAATCACTGCATTTTGCCAGTAAAGAAATTAATGTGTAAAGGAAGTTGAAGCATCTGCCTAGGATCACAGTGTTGCTAAAAGACTGAAGCAAAGCTAGAACCCAGGTCTCTAATTCCTTTACTGGTCCAGAATTTTTGTGCATCATTTCCCAAGTCCAGACCAGTACTGAAGATTTAAAGAAACTCTGAGGTATGAACTAAAATAAAGACTCTCTTGGGGTAATGGAGAAGCCCTGGGTGCTACCTTGTGTACTGTACACACTAGCCCTGTAACCGGGTCCCTCCAGATCTCAGAAATTTGTCACCTCTCCAGGGACCTCAGAGATTGAGAGTTGATTCATGTTTAGAGAAAGCTGTGGGACTAACAAGTCCAGCCTTTATTTTTTGGGATTAAATATCAGAGAAAGTCCTTGCAGGTTGTGATTTTTCTCCTGATGACTCAGCGTTGATCAATCAATCAATCCAACAGTGACTCCTCTTCTAATGTATCCATTAGGTTCTTGAGGTGAAGACATAGATACTAATTATTTCATTCATATATAGACTATTGTTGGGTAAATTAATGAACACCTTCTATGTACCACCGCTGTGCTTGGCAATAGAGATGTGACAGTTAGATAAAAAAGAAATAAAAAGAGAAGTAAAGAAAAAAAGAAAGGGGGGAAAGGAAGGAAAGAAAAAGAAAAAATGTGGTCTCTGGTCTCATGGGACTTACAATCTAGGACAAAGAACAGACATTAATGAAAGAATCATGCAAATAAAAGTTAGATAGCAGCTGTGCTAAGTGCTAAGCAGGAGAGGATGTGGTGTTATGAGAATCCAGCATAGGGGCTTGTGCTCTCATTAGCAGAGTCAGAGAAAGCTGAAGGAATTAACATTTCATCAACAGAGATTAACTCAGTACATTCTGTTGGGGTCAGGGAAGGAGAAGGGGAGATCATTTTTTAGAGACTTCCCTTCCAGAACTGTTATCTGTCTTTCCTGAGAAAAAATAGACTATTAATATAAATAGAATTAAAATTGAATTAATTTCCACAGGGAGAGCATCTTACTTTCATTGATCTAGGAAACATGAAAAACCTGAACTTAGTACTTTTATAACTTCTGTGCTTTTAATTTCTGTAGAATAAG
Organism: Avahi laniger; assembly: GCA_963575035.1. NCBI lineage: Eukaryota > Metazoa > Chordata > Mammalia > Primates > Indriidae > Avahi > Avahi laniger. Next base: position 27,557 of record CAUYSK010028759.1, on the reverse strand, counting down.
CTCTTTGTTGTGCTTTAGGCTTTGAGGAAGCAGGAATTAAGTCTTGGACTTAATTTCTTTTTAATGAACATGGTGACAAAAAAGTAACTTCAGCAGGACGCAACAGCAGTGTCTGCTTCCTGAGGCAGAGGAGGGCTGGCAGGGAGGACAGAATTGTGAGTTGGACCGAGAGCAGTCTCCCAGAACAGCCCCACTGTAGAGCGAAGATGGCAGAGAAGGGGTGCTGGGGTGGGAAATAAAGGTGAGACGGAGTGGCAGGTCTTTGGGAAGAGGACAGAGCACAAAAAGACCCAGGGTCTCAACAGGGCTGTTGGTGACCCAGGGTAAATCTCCTTGAGTACTGTCATCCTCATGTCTCTATTGTTTATTTCCATGCCTAGCACAGTGCATTGCACAAATTGGTCTGCGAAAACATGTTTATTGAATAAATGATGAAACTATTTTTGAAGGCTTGAACCCAAGAACTCCTGTAAAGTTACCAATAGAAAGTAAGGACTTTGGAAAGAATAGAGAAAGAACAAAGTTGCCAAATGGGAGGGTGGGTACAGTGGTTGTAGATCACTGAACATCCAAATTGGCCCTTAGCTTCGTAGCAAGCAGCACATTGTCAAACCTTGATTTCTGGTTTAATGCTCCAATGAATTGGTGAGTCTCTACCCTTATTTCTCAACAGTGTATATGCATGGCAGTTTTTGGAGACTTTGAAAACTCAGCTCAGTCCCCTGAGTGGGGAGAGCAGGCTGACGAGTCAGGATGACTTCTGGTAGATTATTGATCTTAGAAAGGGGCAGGCGCTGTGTGGGGCTGCTGCTCTGGAGACACAGAATATCCAACTCTTCTCCTGCACTCCAAGGAGCAGGAAAGAGGACAGAACATTGTTGAAAAGCGAGGGTTGAGAGCATCCTGTTTCTCTTTTGGTTTTGGTAGAAGGAATGATAACTTGGCTCTATCACTTCCCTTAAGGCTTCTGTACATATTCACTGTATTTTTAATTATGAGGAGCTGTTATGCATTGGCAGCGTTCAATGAAGTGTCATATATGTGTTGAGCCATCATCACTACATCAACTCAATGATTTTCTATGCTCTTTGAGAATATTCATAATTGTACTGCAGCCTCATATAAAGTGCATTAATCGAATCAGAAAAAATAGATTGCAATAAATCAAAAGAAAAATTACAGACATAATAATGTAACTGTGAAAAAGAGGGAGAGAATTGTTGCTCATTCAAAAGTTGGTAAATATTTTCAGTGTCTGTCAATTTGCTTTTCTCTCAAGGTAATTTTGATGCTTAGAACTGTGCCTGACATATTTAGGTGATCAATAAATATTTGTTAACTGAATGAATTTTTAGGCTCTCATAGTCATTCTATTACCATGTATAAATTAATTATAATTACTTTCTTGGATTAATAATGCACTTATGGAAATGAACCCCTCATTTTTTAACCTGGTTTTAGGGCCCTATGTGGTTTACTCTCTAGGGATATAGTATTACTATTCAGGGTGCTTGGTTTCTATGTTCTTTCTTTACTCTTATTTTTGTTTAGTGGATTTGTTTGAAATTAGTCTGGGTATCAGAGTAGTAAATTTAAATCTATAATATCTAAAAGTTACTTGAATGCATACATCTGAGACATTAAGATAGGCAACTAGAATCGGCTACTTTTGATTCTGACCTAAAAACTGTGTGAATGGTCTTACACTTTAGGTGAATGCCAGGCTATTGGGTCTCCTTACTCTATATCCATACCTAATTGTAGATAATTTCTGGGGTTCTTGAGTGACCCAGGTGAAGGGAAGTTAGCTCCACAGGAAGAGTCCCCAGAGCATGTCTCCGTTGCTATGTCCCAAAGGGAACTTCTAGGTAGGTCAGGGAATTTTTGTTTTCCTGTGGTGATGTAAACCCACAATAGACCACCCGACTCACTGAGTACACCCAAATCTCTGGAGAAAATTAAAAAAAAAAACTATCAAAGACTCATGTATTAAAGTAAAGAAAAATAGACAGACTGTGAAGGGTCAATCTATAGGGGGCAGGAACAGTGAAGTCCTTATTTTCTTTCTTTCGCTCTTTGCCATGAGGGTGGGCCTCAGTTGTGGAACAACTTGGTAAAGGTGGCTGAAACTCTGGTAAATACCCTGTCTCTCTTTCCAAGAGAACCAGGGAAAGAGGCATCTGTGGGCCAGAGGGAATTTTGGAGAGGAGAGCCCAGAGAAGGAGACCCCCCCTCTTTTGCTGTGTGTGAATCCACACAAGTCTCAGACTAACCCCTAAGAGATGCATGTATGGTTCAGATCCAAACTTAGAGATATAACCCAAAATTTAAACCACTGCTCACAGAAGATGAGGCAGAATTTATAATCTGAACCTAAATGAGTTGATTGCCTGGTAAAACATCAACACTCTTCAGAGAACTATAATATAACCTAGGGTATACAGAATATAACATTCATAAGGTCCAATGTACAATCTAAAATTACTCAAATTCAACAAACAAGCAAAAACAAAAACAGGAAAAATGCAATAAGCAATTCTAAAGGTAAAGAACAGTCAACAGATACCAAACCCAAGATGATTCAGATATTGACCTATTAAACAAAGATGTTAAAGAAACTATAATGTCTATCACCTAACAGATAAAGGAAAACACATTTCAGCAGAGAAATAGTAAAAGAGAACAAAATGGAAATTTTAGAACCGAAAATTTAATATCTGAAATAAATATCTCACTGAGTATATTCAATAGCAGAATGGATATGACAAAAGAAAGAATCAGTGGACTTGAAGGTTGATCAATATAAATTATTCAATCTGAAGAACAGAGAACAAAACAGATTGAAACAAACAAAAAAACAGACAAAAAATACCCAGACATTCAGGCATCCATGGAACAATATAACAAAATCTAATATGTGAAATGAAGTTCTAGAGGAGAGGAAAAAGATTGAGACAAAAAATTTTTGAGGAAATAATGGCCAAAACCAATTTTGTGAAAGGCAAAAATTTACAAAATCAAATTCAGTGAAGAGTAAACAGAATGGACTGAAAGAAAAGTATACTTAGTCACATTATAATTGAACTGCTGAAAATCAAAGATAAATAAAATGTTCTAAAAGCAGCTAGATAAAACACCTTGCATATAGGTGAACAATGATTGGAATTACCATAGATTTCTCATTCAAATCTATGGAGGCCAAGAGACAATGGAATGTTTTTAAACTGCTGAAAGGAAAGAACTATTAATCCAAAATTATAAGTCCTGTTAACTATCTTTCAGAATTTAAAATAAAATAAAGACATTTTTGGATGAAGGAGACTAAGAAAATTTGTCTCTAACATATTTGCTTTATAAGAAAAAAATGCTTTTCAGGAAGAAGGGAAATGGTGCTAGAGGGCAAGCTGGTCTTTAAGAATGAGAGAAGACCAACAGGGACAGTACATAGCTGGATAATTATGAAAGACTGTTATTTTTCTCCTTAGTTTTTAAAAATACATATGATTGAGTAAAGCAAAAATTATAACATTGTTAGGTGAGATTTTCAATGTGTGCAGATGTAACACATATGACAACTATAACATAAACTTCAGTTGGAGGAAATGGTAAATGAACTATTCGATTTCAAGTTTTTCCATTTCACAGGAAGTGGTACAATATTAATGTTATGTAGACTGTGAAAGGTTAGGCACATATATTATAATCCCTAGAGAAACCCCTAAATGTAATACAAAGAGATATAGCTGAAAATGTAACAGAGAAATTAAAATGGAATACTAAAAAATACTCAAATAACCAAAAAAGAAGACATCAAAGAAAGAAAACAAAAACAAAATACAGAGGGGACAACAGAAAACAAATAACAAAATGGTTGACCTAAATCCAACCACTTCCTTAATTACATTAAATATTAATGTCTGAAACACTAAAATTAAAAGGCAGAGATTGACAAAGTGGATTAAAAAGCAATAGTCCATGACATACTTCCTACAAGAACTGCACGTTAAATATGAAGACATAACTATGTTGAACATAAATTGATGGAACAATATATACAATGAAAATAATAAACATGTCAAGGCTGGAGTGACTTTTTTTAAAGTTTGGATTGAATAGATTTCAGGACTCTGAGTATTAAAGAGATATTTTATAATGATAAAAGGGACAATTCATTAGAAAGACAAAACAAAAATAAATGTGTATACTTCTAACAATAGAGCTTTAAAGATACTTTCCAGATCATTTGGTCACCTTGGGAATGGCATTGATCACCTTGTTTGATCCCTCCAAGGCATCCTCACTCAGCATGGCTTCAGCGATATGTGATACATGTGGTCCTTGAGTCACAGCTCTGTCTAGCGTAAAGTTAGGAGAGCTGATGTTCTCTCACCATTTGCTAACTAGTGGTCAACTTTTCATTTTTAATTTTCAGTTATTTCAAAGTGATGACTACAAATACAATGAAGAGAAATTCAAATTGCAAATTAAAAAATTAAAACCTTAGCTTTTGAGTCAACTCTACATAGTCTTAAAAATTTATCAGGCTCTTCTTGGCAAAATACCATGCCAAGTGGTACAGAGGCAGATGGTAGATACAACCTTATGAAACTGAAAAATAATCTTCAAGTGTTTTAATTTGATTTATGTTCCACCAAAATTCACATGTTGAAGTCCTAACTCCCAGTTCCTCAGAATGTGCCTGTATTTGGAGATAGAATCTTTAAAGAGATAATTAAGTTAAAATGAGGTCATTAGGGTGTAGACAGAATCCAATATGACTGGTATGTTTACATGCAGAGGAAATTGGGACTCAGACATACGGAAAGGAAGGACCATGTGAAGACACAGGGAGAAAATGGCCATCTGCCAGGCAAGGAGAGATGCCTCAGGAGAAACCAATCCTGCTGACAACTTGATTTCAGACTTCTAGCTTCCAGAATTATGAGGAAATACAATTTCTGTTGTTTAAGCCACCCAGTTTTGGTACTTTGTTGTGACAACCCTAGCAAACTAATAAAATGGCAAATGTTATGGAAGTAGCAGGAGTAAAGTGGCATCCTTCTGGGATTAAGCAATACCTAAATAGTCTGCAATGGAAAGTATTTCTTGCTTTGCAAAGGTGGTCACTCCTATGCTAGGATTTTAGTGTTAATATTGGTGAAGTTTTTCAATATTGGTTAATATTGGTGAAGTTTTTTAATATGTAAAAGTACCTATTCAGAATTTTCCTGTGTAATGAGAATAATGGAAGTAAATTATTACTTCCATAAAATGTTGGAGTGGAGGTAATTGTAGCTGAAAGGATGGTTTTATTATATGAAAAAGGATACTGTTGGCTAGAGCCAATTCATTAGACTGCTTTGGCAGTCTGTTGTTATTATTATTATTACTTCTAGCCCTTACTAGATTTCATTCTTTTAGATAAAAACATGCATATCAGCTTTGGAGTTTGATTGCCTTATGGGCATAAAGCTTTGCATATTTACTGCCCATGAATCATACCAGTGTGTGAAATCCAAAGAAGATTCAATTTTTCCTGCTAGATGCACCTCCAGCCATTTAATTAAAATATGTATTATTAATAAAACTATATTTAAGTCATATTTTTTACAGATATGACTGAAACATTAAGTGTAAATTGTTTCATACTTTCATAGTAATTTGCTTTTAACGTTTTGTGCCTTAATCAAGGTAGCGCACTAGTCAAAGGTTTGTGGTACTGCAGACTTTTCAATGGTGAATTTGAGAAAAAACAAGTGGAAGGCAGTGATTAATGAAAGGCCACATTTACTTTTCAGAAAGACTCCGTGGTTTTATGGCAAAAGAGATCTGCACTGAATTGGAAAGTGCAATAAAAGAAATGGCAGAAAAGAATATTTAGTCCCTATTTCAGCACATAGCAACCACATTTGCCATTTGCACGACAGCTTTTTGCATGTTTCTGAGCCAACCCTGTTTCAGCCTTGCTGTCTGCCTTTAGATGTCACAGTTGTTCTTCCACTGAACTGAAATGACTTCAGTTCTGTGTGTTCACAGGTCTTCCACGTTCCAGAAACCTTGTATAATTAGCAACACTGATTAAAGACACTATTGCTCCCTCACCTAGTTCTCAGGAAGGGATTGATTTACAATAGTTTTATTAAATAGGTGAGAAAAGTGATGGCTGGGCGACTCTATTAGACACTGTACAGCTTGCTGTAAGATCATACCTATGGTTTAAAGAATTTGTTATCACTGATGATAAAATTTCCAAACTCTTGCACTTGGGGCAAGTGGTGATGGCAGTGAGTAGGGCAGAGAAAGCAGAAAGGAAAAATGTTCATACGCAGTGACTTCCTACTATGTGCCACGCACTGTGCTAGCCCATTTGCCAGTTATGTTATTTAATCTTCAAGCCAAAGCTTCAAGAAAGAAATGCATGTTTCGTGTGTTTCACATGAAGAAATGTAAGTGCTGGGAAGTCGTGTGACTGGTGCAGCTGTGCAGCTGGTAAGTGACTGAGTCCAAGCTCAGACCTTTGGCTTTTAACTTCAAAGCTCAAGTGAGACCATTATTTATTCTCTTGTGTATTGGGCTTCTACACATGCATGCATTTGTTATGTGTCTTTAACTAATTATATGAACATCACCACCAACTCCCCCATGCCACAGCGCCTCCAAACAATCAACACAGCTCTTTCCCTTACACTTTCCTGCTCTTGTCCTTTGGTAATCCTGTAATCCTTCCCTTCCCCTCATTGCTTTTTTTTCTACCCAGGCCTAGAAGTTCTAAGATACTCCAAGCAGAGTGATGACGACCTCTCTTTTTTGACATGTTCTTTAACATAAGAATTTTACATTGTTACGCTATTTAGCATTTTAGCTTTTTGCTAAGTGGTCTGACTGTTAAAATTTAATTTTTTTTTTTTTTTTTGAGACAAAGTCTCACTCTGTTGCCCGGCTAGAGTGCCATGGCATCAGCCTAGCTCACAGCAACTTCAAACTCTTGGGATCAAGCGATCCTCCTGCCTCAGCCTCCTGAGTAGCTGGGATTACAGGTGTGTGCCACCATGCCCTGATAATTCTTTCTATTTTTAGTAGAGATGGGGTCTCACTCTTGCTCAGGCTGGTTGCAAACTCCTGACCTCAAGTGATCCTCCTGCCTCGGCCTCCCAGAGTGCTAGGATTATAAGAGTGAGCCACTGTGCTTGGTCATATTGTTTAAAGTAATTTATTTGTGACTCTAGATCCTGTAATTATAAAGTTCAAATTAATTAAGTCCTTTCCTGTATTTTAAAACAAGCTGGATGGGAAGTTATTAGGTTTGTTAAAAAGAAGATAGCATTTTAGTATGTTTGTTTGCCGTGTGTGTGTGTGCGCGCGTGCATGTGTGTGTGTGCGCGCACACGCGTATGGTGTGGTTCTGGCTATATGACATCTACTTAGGTCGCATTGAATTGGATAGTTCTCCTTCAAGAAGAAATAACAACTTTCAGCTGACTTAGGTTATATAATAAAAATCCTCACTGAAATGTGTTTGCTATGGTATAGACACTACTTCTAAGTTCACATTTCAGAGATAGTTGACTTTTGCCTGTAATTTTCCCATTCTTCCACACCACTATAACAATTGAAATATATTGCTACCAGAAAAATAGATTCTTCTTTCCTATCCCTAACCAATGGGGGAGTTGACTCGCGTTTAAAATAACATGAAGACTATGCTTGAAAACCAAGGGAAGCAAAGCAAAGTAAGATCTAATTTTCAATAATTGCAGAAGAATATCCAGGCAAAGAAACAGAAAGTCCCCAAAGTCCAGGACAATCTAAATTCCAAGAAAAAAAAGCGGCAAATTCCTGAGTCTGGTCTTGCAGGGTGCTGGTAAATTTCTATGCTCTGTACATTTTTAAATTTTGTCTTTCGCTGAGCATCCTCGGAGAGAATTCCATTGGCTTCCCAGAAGAGCTGCTGCTCTTGACTCCAAGGAACTCTTGGCATGGAAATTAACCAAACTCCAAAAGCCTTTGTGTTCTGGAAAACAAACAAAACACACTCTAAGGGGCTTATTATTTGCAACACTTAAATTCCAAAACGCATGGGCGTGCACACGCACTTACACCTATTTCAAAGTTTGATGACCTGTCTTGAAAATTTTGTAACTAGGCCCCCAAAGCAGCATGATCTCTCTCAATCCAGCTCAACACATACAAAGCAGAAAATACCTAAAATAAACACAATTAACTGGGCACCACAGTTGCACAAACACAAATCTTCAAAGAAGGAAAGCCTGAGAGGAAATAAACCAGAGAGAGCCAGCAACTCTGGCAGGAATAGTAATGGGGAAGCCCTTAATCGAGTGGCAGCTGTTAAAACACCAATCATAGCATATGGTCCAGTAGAGCAAGGCTTGGCCTCGGAAAATATTGCTGGGTTAGGTGATATTTTTTCCAATGTGCCACATACATTTTCAGAATTGAAAAGGTCCCAGAAGAGCCCCATGGCAGCAGAGTGACTGAGATCTGTTAAATCAAGTGTTGTCTGGGTGATTTCCTTATTTATAATTTTTCATTCTGGTTTTTGAGCCAGGGGAAGTTCAATAAGTCTCATTTGCAGGCAGATATGAATGAGACATGGAAAATTTACTTGAGTGAATTTAATCAGTTTTGCTTTTAAATTTACATATGGTTAAACAAAAAAAAAAAATTGAAATGCCTTAGTCACTTTCTCTTTGTCTTGTAACAGTCCACCCTGTGAGGTTGGACAACATTCTTCTGATCAATCTCTGTCCTCCCCAAGTACCCACAATTGTGCTTGTCCTGAGAGGCAAGCAGCAAGCAGACATTGTAATGCTAATGGATCCCTGGCTTCTTTACAGTTTGAATTTTGGAATGCTAATTTTTAGATTGGAATTTTAAAAAAAAGTAATATCGTGCTATCATATGCTGGTGCTTATCCTAGAGTGTTTCCAAAAAGTCTGCTCAGTTTTAGTAAGAGCCTTGTAAGAGATGCCCCAGTTGAGTCCTTGCTTCTGCTGATGGCTCTAATATAAATAACTGTTGTTTTTTTTTCTTTTCCCTTTTTGAATTGCCTTGACCAATGCAACTGAGAAGTTGATGCATTACTCATGAGTTTGTTTTAGATATTTCAGAAAAAATTCAGAGACATTTAAATTTTTTGGTACATTTTGGTACTGAAATTGTGAGAGTTGGGTAATGCATAAGAAAAGCAATTTGATGCTTTAGGAAACCTGCGTAGTCTTTTCTTTCAAAAGCTGTTCTTGAACCTTAAGATGGACTGAGTGTTCATCCTCTGTGGTCCCACAACACACAGGACAAACCTTTGCGCTGACGACATTTTATTCGATGGATGTTTTCTGTGCTTCTCTCTCTCAGTAGTCTACCAGCTCCTTGATGACAGTCACTGAATCTGAGTCATTTGTATGCCGCAATTACCTATTTTGCCATTTTGTACATCACAGGCCCTTAATAAATATGCGTTAACAGAACTGAAATGGGGGTAGGAGGTATAGGTAACTACATTTCCCATTAGAACCTACATTTATTTTGAAGCATTTTTTATTTAAAAGCTGAGATTGCAGTTGGCTACAATACCTGAGCGGTTTTTGCCTAACTTTTTATCTTGTATTTTCTAATTCTCCTCTCCCTGGGCATTTGTTGAATGTATTGATTAAAAAAATTTTCTCTGGTTAGACAATTTATTATACAATAATTTTCTGTTATGAAAATTACTTTCTAGATCCTGAAACAAATTTGCAAAGGTTTCTTCCATTTAGAAGCATCTCTACTATGTCCTCTTGGTAATGTCTACCGTCTGCGGAAGCCAAGGATTCCTATTTGCAATATTCAGTTCTATGTATTTTCCAATTTCTATTGTTTTTGTAACCAAGGAATTATTTAGAATATTTTTACTCTACAAATGATTGTTTATTTAAATATTTTTTTTCTGTTGATATCACTATTTATATTGTTGGTAGAGAATATTATCCATGTGATATGTATTCTTTTTTCTAATAGATTTAATTTTTTTAGAGCGGTTTTAAATTCATGGCAAAATGCAGTGGAAACCACAGAGATATCGCATATGTTCCCTATCCCAACACATGCACAGCCTCCGCGATTATCAACTTCCCCACCACAGGGAAACACGTGTTGTGTTGACACATCATCATCATCCAAAGACCACAGTTTACATTAAAGTTCACTTTTGATGTTGTTCATTCTATGAGTTTGGACAAATATGTAATAATATGTACTCATCATTATAGATAGTATCATGGAGAATAATTTCACTGCCCTAAAAATGCTCTGTGCTCTACCTATTCATCTCTCCTTCTCTTTAAACCCCCGGAAATCACTGATCTTTTTATTGTCTCTATAGCTTTCCCTTTTCCAGAATGTCGTATAGTTGAAATCATATAGTAGGTAGGCTTTTCAGACTGGTTCTTTCATTTAGCAATGTGCATTTGAAGTTCCTTGTTATCTTTTTGTGGCTTGACAGGTCATTTCTTTTTAGCACTAAATAATATTTCATTGTATGGATGTACTGCTGTTTATTTACTCATTTTCCTACTGGAAGACATGTTTGCTTCTAAGTTTTGGCAATTGTGAATACCACTGTTATGAACACCTGTGTGTGGGTTTTTGTGTGTACATAAGTTTTCAACTCCTTTGGGTAAATACCAAGGATTGTGATTGCTGGATTGTATGGTACAAGTATGTTTAATTTTGTTAAGAAAGTACCAAACTGTCTTCCAAAATAGCCGTTATCATTTTGCATTCCCACCAGCAATGAATGAAAGTCCCTGCTGCCCCACATACTCAGAAGTACTTGATGTTGCCAGTGTTCTGGATTTTGGCCGTTTTAATACGTGGGTATTAAATACGTGGGTAGTGATATCTCATTGTAGTTTTAATATGCATTTCCCTGATGACATATTTATCTGATTCTAAAGTTTATATGAAGAGGCAAAACCATCAGAATAGCCAGCACAATATTGAAAGAGAAGAACAAAGTTGGAGGATTGATACTATCTGACTTTAAGACTAACTATAAAGCTGCAGTACCCAAGACGATGTGGTATTAGAAGAATAGACAAACAGATCAATGGAACACAATAGAGAGGCCAGAAACAGACCTACATAGGTACAGTCCGTTGATCTTTGAGAAAAGACCAAAGGTAATACAATGAAGAAAATATACTGTTGACACACACATACAACAAAAAAATATATATCCAGACACAGAGCTTACACCTTTCACAAAAATTACTCAAAATGGATCACAGATCTAAATGTAAAATGCAAAACTATGACTCCTAGGAAATAACATAGGAGAAAATCTAGATGTTCTTGGGTCTGGTGATGGCTTTTTAGAAAGAAAGAATTGATAAGCCAGACTTGCATTAAATTTAAAAATTTCTTTATTAAAATTAAAAATAAAAATTAAAAAGCCTCTGCAAAAGATACTGCCAAGAAAATAAAAAGAAGATATATAGATGGGAAATAAGCACATGAAAAGATGTTCCACATTATATGTCATCAGGGAAATTGATTCATTTTTATTTATTACTATTTCCTTTATGGCCTAGAATGTAGTTGATTTTTTAAAATGTTGTATTAATATGTATGCCTAAATATAAAGTGTCCATTAATTGTTCAGTGTAGGGTTTTATATATGGCTAGTGCTGTTCATATCTTCTCCATACTTACTTGTTTCTTGAATGCCTGAATCTACATATTTTTGGAAGAAATGTGTGGTTTTTTTTTTTAAACCCTAATCTGATAGTGGATTTTCCAATTCTCCTTATAATCAGGAAATTTTGACATTATATGTTTTGAGGCTCTATTGTTGGATGCATAAATATCTAGGATTATTATATTTGTCAGTTAAATTTTCAAAGAAATATACATCTTTAATTATTTGCTCATTCTCCTTTCCCTGGGCATTTGTTGAATCTATTGATTTTTCAAAATTTTCTTTGATTAGACAATGTATTGTACAATAATTTTCTGTCATGAAAATTAGAATAAGTTTTGCCTTAATGTTTACTCTGTTTTATATTAATATTGCCTGATCAGTTTTATTTTGATTAGTTTTACCATTTATACATACATAACACACACAAACACACAGAGTTCATTACTTTATATTCAATATATTTGTTTCATTACATTTTGGCATTTCTACTGTAAATAGATCTGGATTCTGATTTTTGTTTTTTAAATTTTTATTCTAATCTGAGTACAGATGATCCTTGACTTATGATGGGGTTACATACCAATAAATCCATTATAAATTGAAGAGTATACTGAGTGCATATGGGTTTTGCACCATTGTAAAGTCAAAAAATTATAGGTTGAGACATCATAAATTGGGGACTGTTTGTAATCCATCTTTCAAAAAGGAAGTTTAATCCATTTACATTTGGCGTGATTATTGCTTTTAATAGTGTTATTAATTTATAACATCTTATTTGGTGTTTTTTATTTACCATATTTTATTTCCTTTTTCTTCTTTCTATTTTTAATTGTATTGAGGTTTTTTGTTGTTTTTTTGTTTTTATTTTGCTTTTTACCTTCCTTTTAATTTGGAAGTTATACATTAAATGCTTATTCTTGTTGTAATTACCCTTAATTGTTCTGCAATTGTCTTTTACCATGCATAGTAGATTTAACAATATCTAAAACAGTAAATATTTCTGTTCTCCTATTGAATAATGTTCTTATAATATTTTAATTCCAATCAGCCACTGACATATTTTGTTATTGTTGTTCAATATTTTAATTTCCTCTTACTTATAATGCCTTTAATATACTTGATAATTATTACAAATTGTATTCCTGAATTTTAAGAGTTATTCCTTCTTTAGATTCATCTACTTTTTTACAATTCTTTTGAATACTTTTTTGTATACATTTCCTTACAAGTTTGACTTTTTCTTATTCAAAGTATGCCCTTTGATTTTTTGTTTATTTATTTTTATGATGGATTATCTATAAATGGTAAAATTTTTGGAGTTTATTTCTCTTAAAGTATCTTTATTTTTTTTCCTTTAAAATTATAATTCTACTGGCTGTAGAATTCTAGTTTGACAACTATTTTCACCACCTATTTGAAGATATTATATCAATGTCTTTTGGCTTCTATTAGGATAATTTCTTTCTTGGCTTTTTTTATGGGTAATATCTCCCCCCCATTAGCTTGTAAAATTTTCTTCTAGAAGTTCTATTTGTTGTTACTTAAATGTGAACACTTTTAGTTCACTTTTTGGTCATATTTCATCATGGTTTCTCTTTGTTATATGCTTATTATTTTAAGCATACTTTTAATTTTTTTCTTCAAATTATTGTGGTTTTTTGGTAATGCCATTTCTTATTTGTTACATCTGATCCTCCCTCATGGTGATTTGTTTCCTTGTGTTTTATTGTATTTTACAGGGCATTTTTTTTTCTTTTGTTTTCTTGGAAAGTTCTGCATGTCTTAGGCTGAATATATTTTCCTATATTGCAATGGCATAATTTTTGTCAAGATTTTAGAAGTTTTAATTTCTCAGCTTGGCTTTCCCACAGCACAGGAATAGCATTTAGCCCTCCACATCTATGCAAGGTACAAAATTGGAGTTTTCATTTTATGCATGATTTTTTTTTCCTTCCCAGAGACAGGGACATAAAGCAATCGTCCTTACTATGTCTTCAAGCCAATAGGTAGAGTTATTCTATTTCTTTTCAAAGAGTGAGGTGGGCCTTTAAGGATGCTGGCTCCGTAAAATGGTCTTTGTCTCAGCTCCTTGTCCCAAGATCACATTTCTTGTTTCTACATTGCTGTTAAAACTGCAATTCCCCAACTCCTAGGATAATATCTGGCTTTAAAATACATGTAGGTGTCTAAGCTTTCAATGAAACTGCTACTCTGGCTTTGATTTTCCCCTTCATTCCTGTGTCTGGAGGGCTTACCTTCTTTTTCAGCTTGGCTTTGTATTTAGACATAATTTTTAGTATCTTTAATCTAGCGTCTGGAAGTTTGTTGTATCTGTGGGTTGTAGCTAGAGGGAAATGCCTACTAACTTGATCTGCCATGAGGACAGTACTGGGACTAATCTATTGTTTAAAGAAGAAAAAAAAAGTTATGCAAAATATTTATTAAAATATATTGAGAAGAGTCTGGTAATTTATTTATTTCTAATTCTACATTTTTAAAAAATCAACAATTCACCTTGCTTTGGGTATTTGCTAAAATTGTTTGCTTTTATTCACTCAGAACAATTACCTTCCTCAAGTTCATGTGAGAGGCAAAAAATATTTACTGTCTTTCAGGGTATAGAGAATCTAATTGAGAGCAATTTGCTGTTACATTATGTTCTGTACAGGAAGAAGGAAGGAATGTGTTATGCTTTTTGTATTTGTTTTCTTGTCTTTTAACTGGTATTTGAAATCCTCAGCAATATTTGCCTGTAGGAACCATTCGAAGACTGTTTTCCAACTTAAGCCCAGTGATCCTAAATACATGCCTAGACTCAAGATTGGGCCTGTTTGCCTCCCAGTCTAATTCCGTGGGTAGCACAGGCCTCGAGCACATGACAGTGCTCACAAAATATGTCTTAAATAAATACCGTTGTGTGAAAAGATGAATGTGTCCATGGCAACTCTCCAAGTACAGTAGCAAAAATGTGGTATATAAATTATTGCTGGAGAAATGCTGCTTGAAAAAACTATACCTACCATTCAGTGGTTTAAAATAATAATCATTTATTCTTACATTAATGTGTTTGGCTGATCTAGACCATGTTCAGCTGGGCTTACTCATGTGTCTGTGCGTTGGGGATTGAAAATCTAGGTTGAGTTCACTGGAGGCAGCTTGGCTGGGCTCCAAGTGTCTCTCTTGCAGCTGCAGGGATCAGTGGGATGGTCCATATGTGTTATATTAAGGTCAACAGCAAAGGTCTTTGGCATGAGAGCAGTCAATTGCTGGACTCTAAAACACCTCTGTTTGCCTCATCTTCACTAACATCCCATTGGCTGAAACAAGTTGCATGGTCAGGCCCAACTTCAGTTCACAGGAGTATACTCACTCCTCCTATGGAAGGGACGGGGAGAGAGAGAATATTTCTGAACAATATCCAATCTATCTCCAGTCAGAAAAGTTGAAAATGTACTGAAGTTTAGTTCCCCAAAGTACTTTGTCTGTTTAAGGGGTCCCTACTCCGGCGGTACCTATTCACAATTGCAGGAACTTGTGAAACTCTCCTTTAAAAATATCTGCACTGTCTTCTCTTATTATTATTATGAATGGCTACACTTTTCTGGGTGCCTGCCATGTGCCAAGTGATTTATATATACTATCAAATTAAATTCTTATAACATTCCAGCAAAGTAACTATTTTATACATTTTTATTTTTTACTTTTTTTATTTTTAAAAAAGTGGCTCAGAATACTTATATAACTGGCTCTAGGTCCAACAACTAAATGATAGAGTAGGCATTCAAATCCAGTTCTCCCTGAATTCAAAATCCATGCTTTTTATCCATGTCATATTTTCACCAATATAATCCTAAAGCTACTTCAAAGGGATGAGTTTTGAGTCTAAATAAAAAAAAAAAAACTGATAGGAAGACAAGATTTAATTTTTTAGAGGACCATGGTTTCTCAACTATCAAAGTAGGGATTTTTAAAAGTGAAATGTCTCTTATTTATTATTGGCTAGAATAGCATCAGCTACTGAACCTTTCTGTAGCTTTTTCAAGGCAGTATCAATGTGTTGCTTTACTTCCTTTTAGCAATATTGTCGCCTTATTGAATATTTTCACTTGTGATTATATTTTTCCTAGAAACTTGACTTGCATTTTTCAAATACAAATATATTTAAATTCAGGATGTCCCAGAAACTCAAGCCTTCATATGTTTTCAGATGTCAAAAGTACATTTACAATTTTTGAAAGTAATTTTCTGAGCATTATATCATAAAGTAAAAGTTTCCAATATTTTCCCTGTTGGAAATGTCTACAGTAAACAAATGTGTCTGACAGTTTTACAAATGCGGGAAAACCTAAATGAAGAATTACCTGTGGGGATATATATACATACATATATATATATATATATGTGTGTGTGTGTGTGTGTGTGTACACATACATACATATATATATATAAATGTTGGAAATCTTAACAATTAAGTTAATTGTTGTTGCTTGAATTGATGATGAAGTGAGAATAGAGATGTGTGAATTGATGATTGAATAGAGGTGTGAATACAGAGTGGTAATTCTAGCTATTTTGGTTCTGCTACCAGGTTTGCCTTCAACTAACTATGATCTTATAAAGCAATGTTGTCCCTTCAGTGAAATATCAATTTGCAGGCTCCCCCATGATCAAGCTATTCTGTCACTTATTTCAAAGCTGGTACTCCTTCCAAGCATTATTATTTTTGATGTAGAAAAACTTCACAATGATAATTTATCTCTTCCTTTTCTCCTAGACAGGGGGAACTAGATTGATGGGTGGAGAGATTCTGTTGTGGTTTTTCAAAGAGCTGTGTGGATGGAGGGGTTGTGGTGTTAGACATGAGGAGTTTATTGGTTTCAAATGTAGTTTTGTGAGAACACTTAGAAGGCAGAGCATCCCTAGCCCCTGTGAGTTTTACTGAATAATAGCCATCTCCTCTTCTTTCTTGCTAACAGAATTCCAGTTTTATTTGTGCAGCAGGATTGGTAATTCCAAGCTTTTGTCCTGCTTGGATCACTGCTCTCTGAGTATGAGATGCTTGCAGCTGAAGTAGCCCTCTTTTTCCTGCAAGTACAAGGCCCACAGTGACACAGACACTGGCTAGGCTTTCTGACTTCATTGAGCTCTTGAGCCTATTCGGGAACCACTCACTTCTACAGTTCTTGTTATGTGAGGTGCATCCTTAAACACATAGTATGTGGGAAATCCTAACCTTTTCATTGAAGAAGTGTACACGCAATCTCTTGGCTTCATTTGCATCATTATTCTTTTTATTTAAATTTACCTTTTTATTTTTTCATGCGTTGGTCTAGGCTTTGGAAAAACATTGATTAGCTGTTCTTACTTCCACATTCACCTGGCACTGGGTAGAGTGAAAAATGCCATCGTTGTACCATAGTCTTTTTACTAGATAGCATAATCATATTAAGAATGTCTACAGTCCATTGAGGATCTTGAATGAAATAGTTTAGGTAAGAATAAATTGATTTTTTTTCCCAAATCTCAGTTGAAGTTGAATTTATTCCCTAAATCCCTCTACTATTCATTTATTTTCATTTATTTTTACCTTAGGGGCTGTGTTTATTGATTATTTATGTATTTTTTTCTCCAGTATTTTTAAATATTTTAAGTATAAATAGTTGTTAAAATATACCCAGAATAATTCATAGCCACATATCCAATCAAGCAATGGTGTGAGGAAAATGCAGTCAATACCAGTTTACGTTCGAGGCAGTAAGCCTGCTCATTTAACTCTATGTGGAACAAGTCCCTCCCTCTAAGAACACTGATTATGAAGATGAACAATTGTATTTGTCTGACAACCATCCTCACTTGGTTCGAATTGCCAATCAACAGGTCAAGTTTGCTGAAGAAGACTGGATCGAACACAATGGGAACTGGAATGATCTTTGCATAGCCACACTTTGCTAGCATGTTCCCTGTGCCTATATAATTGTTAATATTAAAAACTTCATGGCTCAAATGAGATTCAGGGTTATATCTTGGCTTATTTGTGTCTTCCTATACCACATATTCCATGAAAATCCTCTTTAGGCTATATATGACTGTTACCAAGTAGGGACTCAGTCTTTCCTTCTCCAGGCAAGTTATAATTACATTCACCTTACTAAAAGCTATTTCCCTGTCAATCAAAAAATATTCCTTAAGCCACAGGCTACAGCATCTCTCTTGAAAGATCTCATCATATTTTCCGCATCTTGCATAACAGAAGGACCCTGAGATTTGAATATAATGTTTACTTCGAAGTTGCTCCTCCCTGTACCATTCAACAATCAGGTTTAAAAATTGTACAGTCATGCAGAGGTGCTTATATTTGAGGATTCATAAAGTTGATCACTAGATCTTTCTTTTTCAGTAGTGATTGGCATGAAATGGCTTCATAGAAAATCTATCCAGCAGCCACTGCTTTTACCAATGATTCATCAGAGGCCCAACGCCAAGGATTTCAGCTCAGATCCTAAGTGGAAAATTATTCTTTTTATCAAACAATGTGTTAAATCCCTTCCTGTTGCTACATGAAGGAATGCTGCAAATGATGGGAGAATGCATGCTTGATCAATGAACTTGGATTTAGACCAACGGCCAAATAGCCCTGATACCACGGGGCTGTTTTATAGACCTAGTAGAGCAGGTGCCAGCATTTTGCAAGGCATATTGGACAAAATCAAAATTTATTGGAGAGAAGAAATCCTTTCTCTGTATCTGATTGATATGGACTAAGTACTTAATGACATCACTTTGAACTAGTACATTAGCAAAGATCAAGAAATTTCTGTAGTCAGTAATAAAGAGACAAGATGCAGGTATCCTAGTATATCCTAGTGTAGACCAGTGTGAGGGGCAAGGAGTAGTTTAGTACTCACAGAAGAGCATCTATTTGGAACTAACAATAGCTAAGGTTTATCAAGTATACTTTGTGAGGATGAACGGGAAACTGGCATCCGATCCCACCATATGTGCTTCATATTCTGTGTACAGACATTGTAAATGGAGTAAAATTATCATCAAAGAGTGTGGGTTCACTTTGCAGTAAGCTGAATGTAATTGTCACTATGTAGTGTACGTTCCATCATCTTACCATCTTCACATAGCATTAAGTGAAATGGCTATGGTTTAGAGTTACCTGGCTTGCCGATGATTCTGATCAGCTGAATGCTGATTTAGTGGGTAATGAAATATTTCTTTTAAGTCTCATTCTATTAGCATAAGCCACATTTCTAGCTGTCTGTGACTATGAAACACCATACAACAGCACATTCCCTGTCTTGTATTTACAGCAGTTCAATTTCTCCCTCCTCATTTTAATATCCCTTGATTAATGTGCCATCTATTTTACTATTAATTCATTCAAAAAACACTTTTTGAGCTCCTGTTATGGGTCTGATATTTGGTTATATGTTGTATGTCCAAAGGACTCCAAGATCCAGTGTGGGAGATGATAATTCACAAGTAATTATGCTACAGGGTCATATAAGCTGATTAACATTTGAGCAGGGGCCAGTAAGATTCTCAGAGGAAATGGTATTTAAACTTCACTCTGCAGGGTGATTAGTTTTTAAGGTGAACAAGGAGGAGAAAGGGCACTAAGGAAGAGGGGATAGTACTGGAGACACAAACAAGGAGTTGGAAATAGCTTATTCTGGCTGAAATACTGGCTGCCTGTGGAGGCTGCATGCTGGAAATGTGGCTTAGACCAGGCTCCTGAGATTTGACATGCAGATGAGTTGTGAGATTTGGACTTTGTCTTGCCCGTGGAGAGTTCCTGAAGGCATTTGAGCTGGGAAGAGACATGTTTTGATTTGTGTTTTAGAAAGTTTTCTCTGATGGCAGCATGCAGAATCAGATTTGCAGCAAACAGAGAATACTGAAGGAAGAAAACAGACTTTTAAATGAGGATTGGGAATTGCAATATTATCTTGTTTCTGCTAAAGATAAGATGATTTGCTTGCTTTGTGATACTACAATGTTAACATTAAAGAAACTCATTGCTTATCAGCCTAATAAGACTCATAAGGACCACAAATACTTTAAATTAGAGGGAGAGGTATAAAAGGTTGTATTGCAGAAATTAAAAGATGAAAAGCAAAAGCAAACATAATTCTTGTAAGCAGCAATAAGATCTGGAAATAATGCCACTGAAACAACTTATAAAGTAGCTTCTATGCTGGGAGTATTGGGGGGGAGGGAAGCTATTCAGTGTGATGTAGAAAGAGGCAGGTGGTGGGGATGGGTTAACTCACAACCAGTGGGTGCGGAGTGCACTGTATGGGGGATAGGTACACTTGTAGCCCTGGCTTGGGTGATGCAAGGCATTATATGTAACCAAAATATTTGTACCCCCATAATATTCTGAAATTAAAAAATCAGAAATAAATAAATAAATTGAAAGAAAAAGAAATTGCAAAAGAATGCATTGTTGAAGTTATAGGATGCTTAGACTCTGATAACGTTTCAAAGTATAAACAACTGTCTCTTTTAAGGAGAACCATAACTGATCGGCAGTATGAATCAGCCTTCAACTTAACAGAACAAATTCATGTAAGACTTCCAAAGGAAAATATGTGTTATTTAATCACTTTGGATGAATCAACTGATAGCACTGACTTGGCATAGGTTTTATTCTTCATTTGGGTCATAACAGAAGATTTTTATTGCTACATAGAGTTACTCACTTTGGGCACTCTTGTGAATAGAACACAGGGAATACATATCTTCAACAACTTTCAAGATAAATGTCATGAAGTTGGACTGAATTTGGTAAATTTAGTGAATGTATGTATAGACAGTGCACCTTCCATGACAGGAAAACATGAAGGGTTTATTGTACAGATAAAAAAAGTATTAATGGATCTAGGTGCTCTCATTTCTTTTCATTGTATCTTGCATCGGGAAAATCTCTGTGCTAAAACTACTATTTTAAATGACACTTTGCAACACGTTATAAGTATTGTTAACTATATTCACCCTACTGCAACATGGCATAATCAGTTTCTTAATATGCTAAAGTTGAACCATGCGGTATTCAGTGTGAATTTGCCATATCATTCTAAAGTCTGTTGGCTATCACAGGGACAGGTGTTAGCCAAAATTTAATCTCTGTGAGAACAGATAGTTAAATTTTATGAAGAATAGAATCAGCAATGTGACGTGTTGAAAGATGATTTCTATGATAATGCAGCATTTCTGTGCGGTGTCACATCAAATCAAAATGACCTGAATATTTCTCTGCAAGGTAAAAACAAGTCTATATATGATATGTGGCAAAAAATCCAAGCATTTCAAAAAAAGCTATCTTTTTTCAAAACACTTCTTCAAAAGGAAATTCCAGATGAACATTTTCCCCAGTTAGCAAAAGTCATTGATAAGCAGGATGATATATGCAAATCATTTGAAGAATACACAGCTGTTACAGACCTATTCATTGGAGAATACAATGAAAGGTTCACTGAGTTCGACAATTATGACATCACACTCAAATTAGCATTACAGCCTCACCTGGTTGATATCACTAAGGCACCTAACAAATTATAGATGGAATTGCTTGAGCTCTCAGTAGGTGACATTTTAAAGTCATCGTTTGACGCTGAGAAAGATCCAGTTGAAATATGGAAAAATGCGGTAGAATACTCACACCTTTGACAACATGCCTGAAAAATGCTTTCTTGCTTTTCAACCACTTATTGCTGCAAATCTACATTCTCCTATCTAATCCAAATTAAGACTCCCTTAAGGTCACAAATGACTGATACCCATCTAGAGGATCAACTGAAACTGCAGACTTCCATGCTGCAACTAAATATTCAAATGCTTTCCAATAAAAAGCAGACCCAACAAAGTCATTAAAAGGTTAGTTAACTTTAAAGTTAACAGTTTTCATTTTTTGAAATTATTAAGTATATAGTAGTTAGATTTTTACAAAATAATGTATATTTTTAAATATATCTAATTGAAGTTTCTTGAATTGGCCTTAATTGATTACAGCTAAGAGGTTCCCCACCCTGCACTGGATTCTCACAGTGGGTGTGTCTGGGAGTGGATTGTGAGTTGGACATATAAAGTGAGAGCAGCTAAATCATTTGTGATTACACCTGGACCTTATCCAGGCCTTTCTGTATTTCTTTAGAACCTACATGCTGAGGGTGCTACACCTGGACTTACCTGTCTTTATAAAGTCCAACTGGAATAAGAAGATGAAAAAATAATTTTTATTTCTACTTTATAGGTAGAACTAACAGGGCTACTGAGAGTCAAAAATTATCCTCAACTCCCTCGAGCCTTAGCTTCCAGAACTTAGGTCTTCCACATACGAGGAAGATGTATTACTTTTGGGGTATTAAAAATTTATAATGTAGCTTTCATTTTAGGAACAAATTCCCTTTGCCACTTTGGTTTTCTCCAGGAAAATATTCCTTAGGCATATTCATGGGGTGAAGTTCTCTTAACAAGCAGTTGCTTCACCAGAAATTTGCCTGAGCAGTCCCCAACTCTAATATTGAACTGTTAGTCCCCGCTGACTCTTATAAATTGTGCTTTTAATGCATAAAACTATTTCTGATGGTTTTATTTTAACATTGTGCTCATAAATGAAAGAGTACTCCAAATGAGGTCTAATAGCAAAAGAATGTGGATTGGGAACTAATGCTTGAATTTTGAACAAATATTCTTTTTATTAACAATGGAGAGAAGGCTTAATGGTTTAAGTTTGTCAACACTGGGGAGAGTCATTAAAAGAAAAAGATGAAATATGGAATTCATATTGTCTTAATTAAGTTATGTCATTGTGTCATTTCTTCTGTTTTTATTTGTTTTCTTAGATGAGTTAATAAAAAATTTCTTTAACTTTTTTTTAAGAAATACCTTAATCAAACCTTTTTCTAAGACAAAAATAAATAATTTTTAGGTATCACCAAAACACATAAAATTCACATTTATTTTATTTTGTGAGAACCTTTTTATTTGCATATTTATTTTCTACACAGGCTTTGAGGCAGTTAGATCAAATTTAGAGACTAAATCCTCTCTTTCTTCCTTCCTTCTTTCCTTCCTTCCTTCCTTCCTTCCTTCCTTCCTTCCTTCCTTCCTTCCTTCCTTTCCTTCCTTCCTTCCTTCTTCTCCCTCTTTTTCTTTCTTTTCTTCTTTGACTTGGGAGTGGCTGGATCGTCCATGTGAAAATTAGGACTAGATTTTTTGGATTTGCTTGTACGCTAGGGGAGGAGGGAAGAGGAATCGGTTTTCATTTGAGTAACTTGGTCTTTCCTCTTTTAACCAATGCAAAGCATAGTTGAGGACACACTTGAGAACAGTAGATCGTATATTTTTGATAAAACATTTTTCTGTAGGAAGCAGACAATACTTCCTTTTCCCTTTTAACATTTTAGGTCAAGCAACAATATGATAAGATCCTTGCTCTGGGCGTCAGGTGACACATCGGAAGACCCCGAGGTGAAGATTCTCTTATTTGCTCGGGTATTGTTTCCTCTTCCATATAATGAAAGGGTTGGACTCAATGGTCAATGATGCTTTTTACTTTTAAAGATGCTGTGAAACTATGGTCTCCAGGATTAAAGCAATAGTTCAGTGCCATTCAGAGGAAAGACCCTATACATTTCTAGGGAAAGTAATGTGTAGACAAAGCAGTTTGACCCATGCCATTGTAAACAGTACTAAAATTTATATGAGAAAGAGAGGAAAACTATTAGGTAGGAAAAGCTTTCTAGATTGGTTTGTGTACGTTTCATAGTGTTTTCATAGAAACATGAAATTTAAACTAGATATTAATGATTAGAATCTAGGTTTATATCAATTAAAGAACACTGTCGCAATTGTTGAATTACTTTCATATCAGAGAAATCGCAAGCTTTCTTCTCCTTAGTGTTTGCTATTTTCAAAGATGCAGCTACTGGAATTTTGAAATGGGTCAAACTGCTTTTAACCTGGCTACTGTTATTCAATTTTATCAATTCTTCATTTTCTATTAGGAGAAAATCTGTTTCCTGACTTCAATATATAAAAGGTAGAAAGATCACAAAGCAGCCCGAAGCAGATAAATATTGACCTAATCAAACCCATGCTGCCGAGAATTGGAATAACTTGTATTTTTGCTCTGGGACTAGTCCAGGAGGATGTTGAAGCTATTCATACCTAACTTACTTTTTCTCATTTTATTTCACTTGTCTCTGTTTTTTTTTTTGTTTGTTTGTTCGTTTGTTTAGTAAACATCTGTTTTCTATTAGATTGTTTTATCCCCTTAACCTTCATAAATGACAATTAAGTCCATCTAGCCTGTCAATAGCATGTCATTTATTTGTTGCTACAGCTGAGCCTGACCTTCATAGATTTTATTGGAGTAATTTACTGGAAATGATTTTTTAATGTTAGATTTATTGCCCAGGCACTTCATTGTCAGATAATTGAAGTAAATTGTAATTTTTTTTTCAAACCAAATGCATGAACTATGGGAAAAAAGATGTATTATTTTCAAGGATTATTTCCTATTGGCATAGAGAGACATGTTATACAGGATGTCATACACTTTTCAAACTGGCAAGCAGATTGTTTTTGAATGGTGCACTTTTTCTCCCTTTTTGGCTTTTCTTTAAGGATAGCTGAGGTAGAAATAAAAATTAGTAATGCATCAGTGTTCAAAAATGACATTGCAAATTAGATCAGATATATACATAAATCTATCAAGTAACTGCAACACCAACCCTTACATAATGGGCCTTGCTATTTTGGTTTAACTTTGGGTTCAGTTATGAATACACTGATGTATAGTTATTCTTAGCTTTTACAGGGTATTATCCTATTTCCCAAGTATCAGTGCTAGAAAATGTTTTATTATATTGTGCTCTTGGTTCTCCAAAAACTTTGATTGTCTGCCCAGATAATAATGAGAACTTCAGTCCCTAAGTAAGGCTTTCTTGGTATTTGTTGATTTATCCCATTGATGTTAGGGATGGCCATATTACTGCTATATCTATGCAGTAGAGGAGATACTGAATCATAGATTTTACATTTTAAAAATCGATTATGAACACATGACTCTTTCCTTGATGTGCTGTTGTATCCCAGTGTTAGCAGGGCGGGGTCAGCAAAGTTTTGTCAACACAGCTAGTGCTGTTGTTATTCTGAAAATGAATTTGGTTTAAAATAAAAGGAGATAGAATTTTGCGTTCAAGTTTAAACACTAGCAAATGAAACATGCTGTTATTGACACTCTATATAATAATGCATTGTTGAATAGGAAGGTTTCCAATATATTGGAACTAGTTAGAGGAAAGTGGACAGAACTTAAACCTTCTTCTTTAAATTAACATATCCATATTTTTTACTCTATTGGGAGCAGAATCTAGGAAAGTCATCTTGTAATCAAAGGCAAAGCGAATGCTGTATCGAAATTCTCTGGAAATCTATTCTTATTGCAGCAATTTCTCCATTTATTCACAACTGTTCTGAAGCAAAAGAAACTAGAATTTTAAGGTTTTTAAACATATTTTATATAATTCAAATATTTCTGCCAATGACTGCCTTATTGTCAGTTTGTAAACTATAGCTATGAAAACATGGAGATGCTATAGTTCTCATTTGTATTACCAGTGACTTACTCACCCATCAGATACTTTAGAGCGTATTTTAACATCAACGTTAATGAAGAACAGATAGATTATCATGTCACCAGATTTTTAAAATTCAAACTTGCTGCATCCTGAAACGCAGTTACACACAGGCTTAGGAATAATTGTTCCAAAGAATATTCATGGGATAAAGTTCAGCAAAAATAGAATCTGCTTTCAAATTAGGAGTCTGATGTAACAATCTCAGAATGAAGAGAGTAGGCAGGCAACAGTGTCCTCCTCAGTAGATTGGACCCTGAGATTTGATTTTAATTTAAGCAGAAATTGTGGGGAAAAAGCTGTAAGGACTTGAGGAAAAAACTTCTTGCTTTTAAACTGTCATGTCTCTTTTCTGTCTCTGTTCCTGTCAGTATTATTGATATAAAGAATCCATCAACATATTTTTATGGGTAATTAAGAAAGGCTGACCTTTCTTTTGCAGGTACAAATAGGTAGTTCTTCAGAGGCTGTAACTGAATGACAAGATAATTCTATCCATTTAATATTGAAGTGATGTTGATAGTATCATTCTTCTCGTGTTGGAAACAGGACAGTGTAGAGGCCTTTTCTGCCTCAGCCTGTTCTGCCCTGGGTGATGGATTTTTCCTCTGACTAATCGCTGTCACATTAACTCGCACTATTTCATCCTTCAGAGCTGTCAAGATAATGACGATAATCCAAGTGGCTCATTGTAGGTAAAGGAAATTATATGAGCAAAGTAATATCATAAAACAGTGTTTAAATATTTTAATTTCATTTGTCAGGGCTGCCCCAACACTTCATTACACATATAACCATCTCTCATCAGTGGAATTAGTGCATTATTCATTACTGTTAATTATTTTCACATAATGGCTGCCCTGATATATTTAACCTCCACATTATATCTCAGATAATGGGTCTGTAAAATTGAATTGTGTGAAGAGTGGAGTTCTAAAGCTCATTTGCAGAACATCAAAGAACAAAGAAGAGGAAAAGAATTCTAAATGGGACATTTTGCCCAGCTGGGGCCAAACATTTGTTTCTGTCTGATTTGCATACAGAAAATAGGTGGTGGAGAAGTGGCTTAGTACTGTATAGGCTGTCTGCTCCTATCACACAACCAGTTAGGATTTGTTAATATCGCACACATTGGAAACAACTTGAGAATTGTAACATGGAACATGGAATAGTGCAGAGAGTACACTGCACAATATGTACAAAATGGACTTTCCTTTTTGGATAATTGTAATGGGCAAAAAGGGAGGAAAAAGACAGAGACGGAGACAGAGAAGGAAGGGATGCTGTTGAATTTCAGATTATTTATTTTTATGAATAACTTTAATGATAGACACTAAGTTTTGAAAAGTAGTAAATGCTGAGTATATCCATAAAAGTCCATTCGTGTTTTAGTCATTCATTCAAAATTCGCCACTTATGTTTTTGATAATACTTTCTCAGCAACTTAAAGGCTTTCAACGTTCATGCAAATAAGCTGTCAATTTAAAATTATCAGCACCCTATGCACGGAAGCCAAGTTTCTGCAATTTAATTTTTCATGATTGTGCATTGCTACTCTTTTATAGAGCATTTGACAAACTTAATGATCGGATTAGCTATGTCCAAGCACGTCTGTATCCAAGTATATTGTCTTTACACTTTTTCAGTGTAGTTAACTGAACCAAAAAGCCCACTGAAAATGGTAGACTCTCATTCAGAATCTCTTAAGGGCGGGACTAAGATATGTGTATGTTTTAAAAGCTCTGCAAGTTATTCTGAGGGACTTCCTTTGTTCAGAACCTTGGTCTTTAGGTTAGGAGAGTGTGTGGCTCCTGGCAGGGTCATATCCTCCCTTTACTGTTTTTGAATGCCTCATCAATTTTTGCGTTTTTTTTAAACATTTAAAAAACTGTTTTAAATTGAATTTTATTGTGCGTATTTGAGGTTTACAACACGATGTTATGGAATACATGTACATAGTAAAATGGTTACTATAGTGAAGTAAATTAACATATCTATCATCTCACATAGTTACTTTTTTTGTAACAAGAGCAGCTAAAATCTACTTATTTAACAAAAATCTCTAATCTGATACCATTTTATTAACTGTAGTCCTCACGCTGTACATTAGATCTCTAGACATGTTCATCCTGTGTATTTGCTTATTTGTATAGCTTGGCCTGCATCTTCCTCCTCTCCAACCCCACCCCACCCCTGGTAACCAC
>CAUYSK010028757.1:0-11882 GCA_963575035.1 Avahi laniger | reverse complement strand
TAAACAGAAATATAAAGGGAGAACCACACTATGTATTTAAAACTTGGAAAAAATAGTTATCATTATACTTTTCTATCATCATATATAGATCCAATGAAAACTCTCAGAAACATCTAAAGATAAGCATACTCATTCTGTAACCCTACTTGTGAAAGGGATGTTCCAGCTTGTAAAATGCAATCACTTCATTTGAATCTGGCAACGTCCCCAATAAATTATTCAGTTCCATATGGTCTGAAAATAACTCTTATTACTCTCCTTATCTTTCCAAAAGGATGACTATTTGGAAAGTGATAAGTAATGGACATTATAAGCAATTTAATTTGTTCTTTTCTTTACGTATATACTAGTTTTATTTAATTTCTTCCTTGTTACTATTTCACTGGACACCAGTGAAATAGTAAATCAAGAAGTTATGTATCTATTTCTAAACATAAAACCATAATTTTTTGTAAAAGTAAATAGACTGAATGCCCTCCAAGGATACAAAAACTGTAATTTGAGGAAATGCTGATATCCAAAATGGGTTTTGGATAAATAGATCATTTATTATAAATGCATAAATGAATGTTAACCTCCAAATGCCACTATGCATTTAGATTGAGAAATTTGCTTTATAACATCAAATGAAGAAGAGAAGTTGGTTTAGTTGGCTTATACAGAAAAGTCTCACAACATGTTTGTTAAGTATACATTTGGCTGTGAGACTCCATGGCTATCTGAGTCTCTAGGACTGGTAACTCCATCTTGAGAATTTTTATCAGTCATTCGATTTTAGTTTTTAATTGACTCTATCCTAATCCTAATCATACTCAACGGTATCGCTATGTGCAGTATTTCTGCCAAGCATATACTAACAGCTTTTACTGAGGAATAAATCAGATAAGCAATCTCTAGCACACTTGTGGAAGTCTCTCTTTTATTACTCTTTTACTTATTTTTATTTTCTTAATATGATCTACTTTTTCATCTTTGCCTCTTAAAAACTGAGAAGAAAAGTGATGGATGCAATCTGTTCCCTATATAAAAATGGTCAAATATTTTACAATAAAGAAATCTTGATTAACTCAGAAAACTCTAGTATTACTTAAAATAAGACTTTTCTTTCTCATTTAAAATAACTGCCTTGAAACAAACTCAACTCAATGACAATTTGACTGCAAGCCTTTAAAACCATGAAACTATGTAAGTCAGGGAACTACAAGCCAGATTCCCTCTGGGAGGTACGATGATACCGGCCTACTAAAACGTTGCAAGAAAAAAGTTAGGAAAATGCAGCATCAACCATTCTTTTAAGAGATTAAATTTGATGAGGGATTGGGATGTTGTCTTGTACATTCTCCAGAATAACATGGTGTCCCACTCTATTCCTGTTTTGTATTTATTTTTATTATACTATATGCAAAAAAGTATAATTGTACATCTCAATGAATGCTCACGAAGTAAACACACCCCAGAGAACCAAGAAATAGATTATGTCTACTGCTCAGATATCCTTTTGTGCCCTCTTATAGCCACTGTCCCTTCTTCTGTGATTTACTAGCAGAGAGTAGTTTTGCATGGGTTTGTTCTTTATGCAAATCAAATACTAGAGTATATTCCCTTTTGTACCTGGCTTTATTCACATCGGTGTGGACAGTTTTGGACCGTTCGCTCTCGTTGTCGTCTTGTACTCCATAATGTGAATACACCCTGTTACCGATGGAGGGCATTGGAGTGGCTTCCAGTTTGTTGCCATCATGATCATCGCCAATGTGAACATTCTAAAATGTGTCTTTGATACACAGATGTGTGCATTTTTCTGAGTTTATATCTAGGGCTGGAAGTGATAGAGTATGAGATATACATTAGCAGATAGCGCCATAGAGTTTTTCAAAGTATTTAAAGGGGGCTTTTTTTTTTTTTCAGCGTATTATGAAGGTATAAACATTTTGGTTACATTTTATGTCTTTGCCTCACTCAAGAGAGGGTTAGAGATATACTCTTCCCCTCTACAATGCTCACCGTGTCCTTTGGTTACGAGTTTACCCCCCACAACCCCCTAATCCCGGGAGGATATTACTGCCTTGCGAGCACCATAGCGTTAATCAGTTAGTGCCAATTTGATGGCGAGTACAAGTGGAGCCCATTCTTCTGAACTTGTGATACGTCACTTTGGATAATGGGCTCAATTAAATAAATTTTTATTTATTTAATTATGTTAAAAAGACAGTAACAGGTTTAGCTAATATTATTTAAAATGAACACTAATTATGTTTTTTAAAATTACGATCCTGGTACATGTTATACAAATGAAAATGTTATATAAGAGAAAGTGACCCACCCCCTTTTATGTTCTTGTGATATCTATTAAGTCCCCAGCTTCTCTGATGTTGAGGTAATGTGAGGTTAAAGACCTATTAATGCAAATAATAGGAAAGAACCCATAAGTGGGGTAGAACAAGAGAGGAAGCAGGTGCGTTTGTTTGGGGTCACAGGTAACAGGGGTAACATGTCTCTAGTTGATGAATTATGAGAGCCAACATTTGAGGTGGAGACCTGTACATTATACTCAATAAATTCAGTACTTTCTGTTCTTGGTGTTTAAGCATGGACTTTGGAATCAGAAAGTGTTGGGCTTGGGTCTATTTGTACCACTTTTTAGCTGTGGTTATTAAGTAATGTATTTAACGTCTTTAAGCTTCAATTTTCTTTTCTGTTAAATAGGAAAAACAATATCTATCTCTTAGGGGTGTGAGAATTAATACATCTATATCACTTAGCAGAGTCTGGAATATAATTAAGCATTCAGTAAATAATGGTGATGTTATAATCCTATTTTAAAAACACATCTGGTTGGTAAGCATTAACTTAATTCTTCTTTTAACTTGTCCTGTGGTACTTGATGTGTCATCGAATCCATGGAATCTGAAAGGGCCGTATATTCCATCGAGTTCAGGCCCCGCAATCAGGTTTGTGAATTATCTTTTGTGCCCTCCCCATCGAGTGGTTTCACTGACGAGTGGTGAACTTGGGCCTAGACCTGGGGTCTGGTTGTTGCCTGAGCCTATCCTGTAACCACCACAGTGGGTTTCCTCTCCTGAACCTCCTTTTTTCTTTCCCAATAAACTCTAATGGTGCTTTGGCTTATGTGATGAACGATTGCAGCTCTGCTTTTCTTTCTCCATTATTGGGGCAGGAGGACCAGGGGTCGGAGCGAGGGAGGATGCAGAGCGGGGGTGGAGCCAAGTCCAGCCTACCTTTCATTTGGCCCCACGAGGAATCCACATGTAAACAATTGCCAGTGGGTAGAGTTAATTGCATTTTATCACAGTCTGCAAAGCAGTCAGGATGACCGAGGCCTGCACCCAGGTTATACATGCATGTACGCACCAGCACACACGTGGGTGCTTGTGCACACGTAGGAAATCCCACTGCACGCGTGGACGGAGAGGCACACGTACGCCCACGCCATCACTCCACACACACACTGGTCTCCAGGAGCAAAGTGCTCAGCACATTTTGCCACACACCGCCAATTGAGGGAGGCCATTCAGGACAGGGGAAAGGGAAGATAATGAGGCAAAAAGAGAAATGAAACTGAAGGGTCCCACCCTGTCAGCATTAACTGGGGTATAAGAAATGGGCTTTGGACAGATAGACAGACTCCTGGGGCCTGTCAACCGTGAAAATGTCCAAAGGACTTCTCGTACTCTGGCTCCTGATTGAGTTCGGGCGGCTCTATCTGAGTAAGTGTTCTGCAGCTGGCTGTGGAGGCGTCCCTGGTGGCTTGTGATGGTGGCATGGGTTTCCAAGCACTGCTTTGGACCTCCATAAAGCAGAAGCCCACTCTATTCCTGCGTCTCTCCCTTCTGCCCCCACCCAAGCTTTCCTCTGCGGAAAGTCTCTCTCCTACCTCGTCACACAGAGGTTTATCTAAAGACTGGTTTTAGGATGGGGTAATGAGTGCTTGTATTGGAAATGGTAATTTAAGAACAGACACAGAAATAAGAGATCACATCGAATGGGGAAAAGAAATTTCCTATGTAGGTGTTATTTGCATAGTCAGAGTCAGGAGAATTTGTTCTGGCGAGAGATGTTGTTATTATTATTCTCCTTATTTTTAGGGGTGTTTGGTTTCTGTTTTGTTGGGGTGAGGCTTCATGGTGAGGTTTCCTTTCTGCACATTGTTGTCAGGTTTTGGACAATGCTCATGTTTACACTAGGTTTTGGCCGGTGAGGACCTTTGCATCCTGCTGGTGTAGGGCCGAGTGCTCTGATCTGAGCTGCAGCTGCGTCTCAGGCGCTAACTCTTGACCTTGGGAATGTGTCTAGATTCCTCTGCCTCTTCCAGGTTTGAAATGACAGACTTGGAAGAAACCAGTTGTAACAATCTATGATTCTAGGAGTAGATGATATCTAATGGCCCTTGGCTACTTTTGTAAGTCCATGCTTTTTAATTGATATATAATAATTACACATATTTATGGGCTGTGTGTGATATTTTGAAACATGCAAACAATGTAATGATCACATCAGAGTAATTAGGGTATCCATCACCTCAAACATTTATTACTTCTTTGTGTTGAGAATATTCCAAATCTTCTCTCCTAGCTATTTTGAAATACATAATAAATTATTGATAACTGTGGGCACCCTACTGTGCTATCAAACACTAAAATTTATTCCTTTTATCTAACTGTATTTCTGTACTAGTTGATCAACTAACTTCTCTTCATCCTCCCTTCCTCCTGCCCTTCCCAGCCGTTTTACTCTCCACCTCCACTTTTTTTTTAGCTCTCAAGAATGAGTGAGAGCATGTGATGTTTGTCTTTCTGTGTCTGGCTTATTTCACTTAACCTAATGGCCTCCAGTTCCATCCATGTTGCTGCAAATGGCAGGATTTTATTCTTTTTTATGGCCGAGCCATACTCCATCATGTATATGTACCACATTTTCTTATCCCTTCATCTGTTGATGGACACTTGGGTTGATTTCATATCTTGGCTGTTGTGAACAGTGCTGTGATGAACACAGGAGTGCAGAGATCTCTTCTGTGTGCTGATTTCCTTTCTTTTGGATACATACCCAGTAGTGGGATTGCTGGATCGTATGGTAGTTCTATTTTTAGGCTTTTGAGGAATGATCCCATGTTCCGTAGTGGCTGTACTATATACATTCCCACCAATAGTGCGTGAGAGTTCCCCTTTCTCTGCATCCTTGCCAGCATTTGTTATTTTTTGTCTATTTGATAATAGCCATTTTAACTGGGATGAGCTTATATCTCATTGTGGTTTTGATTTGCATTTCCCTGATTATTAGTGATGGTAAGCATTTTTTTCATAGACCTTTTTGTGCATCTGTATGTGCATGAATCTTTCACACATGCTACATGAGAAAACACCTGCATTGCAAGGAAAACAAACGTGTTCCCACTCCCTTTTAAACCTGTATCATACTATTCTTTCTCCCTTTCTTTTCCCTATAACTTCATGCACTCTCAGGTTCCTACTTGAGTTAGGCTTTTTCTGACCATCCCGTAGCCTCTGGACTGGTTTAAGTGTTTCTGCTATGAGCGCTCGTCTTCCCTGGAGTTGCTGCATCAGAGAACTATAGTAATTGCTCACTTAACTGCCTCTTTCCCCAGATAGTCTGTAGGCTCCATGAGGATGGGTCAAGTATGCTTTGTTTCTTATATTCCTGCACCTGTTTCCATGCTTTGTACCTAATAGACATGCAAGAAATAATTTATGGAATGAAAACAGTCCCTGTCACTTTCACATTTTCGTGTTGGGTTTAATGCGAGCACCTTTTTTGTTCATTTGGTTTTTGGTATGTAAGATCTAGTCTGCTTTTTCATCAGTGTTTTTTATAGGTCTTTATCTTATCCTGGAAACTTGAGGTTTGGAGTATTTTGTTAGGTTGAAAGCTGCTGGGGTGTTTGTCCACATGGCCACTGGCAGGACACTGAGTGGACTTTTCCAACCCTGCTTAAAAGAGGCTGCATTCAGTGAGCTGTTGCTGGTTTTTTGTTTTTATTTTAACCTCTGCAATTATTAGCTTATTAGTATCATTCAGGACTCAAATGTTCAGTATTCCTCCTGAAATTACATAAACAAATGCAAATATAAAGAATACGAGTTAAAAATTACTGTAGGGGTGACAAACAAAGCAGCATCCATCACCAAAGCATATACAATTACAAGAATGCTATTTTAAAGTACTGGCACCTGGCCAGGCGCGGGGGCTCACGCCTGTAGTCCTAGCATTCTGGGAAGCTGAGGCGGGCAGATTGTTTGAGCTCAGGAGTTCAAGACCAGCCTGAGCAAGAGCGAGACCCCGGTCTCTACTAAAAAAAAAGAATAGAAAGAAATTATCTGGACAACTAAAAATATATAGAAAAAATTAGCCGGGCATAGTGGTGCATGCCTGTAGTCCCAGCTACTCGGGAGGCTGAGGCAGGAGGATCGCCTGAGCCCAGGAGTTTGAGGTTGCTGTGAGCTAGGCTAACGCCACGGCACTCACTCTAGCCAGGGCAACAGAGTGAGACTCTGTCTCAAAAATAAATAAATAAATAATAAATAAATAAAATAAAATACTGGCACTTTAAAAGAATGATAACCTCAAAACCCACAAAATTGCTAAGTTATTCCCTAAACTTCTAAGCAGGTAAACATGATCCTAATGAATGAGTGTGGGTTTTGTAAAGAAAAATTAAATTCAAATAAGTTGAATAATTTGTATTGAGTTGCAAAGTTTGAGTGTCTTCTTTCCTCATATGTATTTGATTTCTTTTCTTTTTTTTAAATTTTAGCCACCTGTCTTTAGCCAGACCTTTGATTTATGGAGGGACAAACCACAATACAGGAGAATATGCCCTATTTTAAATGTGACACCATCCTAAAGGCTGGCCAATTAATTGAAAAACACTCTTCATGGAGAATCTTAAGTTTCCCAAGCAGTCCATATTTAGATAAATGGAAAAAGACATGTACAGCCAGCACTTTACTGGTCTTTGCTGGGACTAACATTAACAGAAAATGTTATATGAAGTCTGTGTCTTTGAGCTCACACTTCTGCAGATATAGTTTCAGGTCTTCTATGATGTGAGAACTGCAAAATATTACATACAGTTATATTAATGGGAATTAAATAATAGAGTCCTTATGTACAGATTAGAACCTACTTTTCTATTAGTCCTTCAAGAACAGATGTTCAAAATGTTTGATTCTAATAATCCTATGCTGGGGGTAGGTTGGTTATTCTTCACTTTGTAAACATAAGTGGGCTATATGAAATTTGTTATCAACTGATCAAGATTTTAGAGTTTTAGTTATGGATAAAAACTGTCTCAATTTAACTTTTATTTCCCCATCATGATATGCAGGGTGTGTAGACAAATCTTTTTATCAGCTAACCATATAAAAAGATAAACACTGTAATAATTCATGTGGTCCAAAATGGGCAAAAGCAAAAGACTAGCTTCCCCTCAAGTTGAAAAATTTCAACCCTATGAAAAGGACAATAATACTAATTTTAAAAATTGTATGTATTTAGAAGCATTCAGAATGTCAACAAAACAGCTGCAACTTTTTTTTTTTTTTTTTGCAATTACAGAGTGGTATTCAGTTAACAGAACAATTGTTTCGCATAATCTGTATCAGAGCAAACTGAAGATAAAACAAACTACCATCCCCATACATAACTAGTTTTGCTGTGCACCAACAAGAACCTGCTTTGAATTTCCACGCCAATTTCCTCCCCCCATACTGAACCAGGCAAGGTTAGTGGCTACTGAAAATACCCCCAGGACAGGTCTAACTAAAGACACACTTGGTGATGTGTTAAATACACACAAAAAAAGACATCAGACAGCTTAAAAGCAAAACTTACATTTCAATTTTTTTCTTTAAAAGGAGTGAGTTGTGTATAGGGGGGTTAAACGCTTTATAGACAAGAAAAAACTGTGCTGGAACTAATTTACCATCATCATCTACTTCTTCTTCATCTTCCTCCTCTTCCTTCTTTTTCCTTTTTTTTTTTTGGCTTTTTCCAGCCTTGGTGACTCCCTTTTTTTAGGGCGTTGGGCTTTCCTTTAGCTTGATTTGCAGCAGTATTCTTTTTGTATTTTTCCTTCAGCTTCGCAGCCCCCTTTTCACAAGGCTCCTGTCGTCCGCAGCAGTGTTAGTGCACACTAGTTTCTTCACAGCATCACCGATGGGTAGGCTGCGATGTTCTCCTTTGATTTGAGGGCGATACTCAGAACAGAACAAGAAAAAGGGCAAAGGAAGCCTGTTGAGTGCATTGGGACCCCTGAACTTCTTTTTTGTTTCCCCTTTAGGAGGGATATATTTTCATTTCTCTTTCATGATGAGCCTTCTCCGTCTTTGCCATGTTTTCAAATTTTCCTTTCTCTGGAGCAGACGCGGACTTCCACCTCTCTGAGCACTTCTTAAACAACTCTGAGAAGTTGAATGAAGTGAGTGCTTTTTCTTGTGCTCCTCCAAATAAGTTTGCACAAAGAATGCATGTGATGACATTTTGCCTCTCAGCTTCTTAGGATCTCCTCTGCCCATGGTTAGTTATTTTTCCTCAGCAAGACACAGAGTCGCCCAGTGCCCGTCCGGAGTTATGTCTATGGAGCTCAATGCACTGCCAAGGCTGTGAGGGCAGGAGCCAGACCCGGCCTCCTCACTCTCTCTGTTCGGTAACATTACTCTCATTTTTTTTTTTTTTTAATATATGCCTTTTCTAAAATGACCAACTTAAAACAGAGTGACTGCTCAGAATCACCAAAGATCAGAGCTGCATGTGTTCTTGGAAGGTGCCCTTCACTCTGTAGATGGTGACGCTAAGACTCAAGTTGGGGAAGGGCCTTGCTTAAGGTCACCAGCTAGAAGAAGGAACCAAGCTGGTACCAGGACCCAGGTTGTATCCACCATCTGGGGGTGATTCCACAGAAGCACAACTGATTGGATACCAACGATCACTTTTCTCCAAGATACTTTTGCAGCTGGAAAGAACCATTTCTTGTCTTACCTCTAGTAAGAGTCCTAGTCCTAGTCCTACTTCTAGAGCAAGTCCTTGGTTACTGGTACTAACACTTCATTAATTTCATGTGGCAACTGATACTCCATCTCATGTGGGCCTTGCAGCTATTTCAGAAGTGAGTATTACCCCGTTCATCTTACGATGACAATGAGGTCAGGATGATTGTGGCTTTCTTCCAGGAACACAAAAAGCAGTAGCCGGCAGAATGGGGTTTACAACGTGAGCCTGACGGATGCTTTTCTGCCACACCCAGCTGCCTGCTTCCTTTTTTAATGTTAATTTTTAATCAGATGAGTAATACAGAAACACTCTTGATGAAAAAATTAAAATATTATAAAGCTAAATTCCCTTTTGACTGCCACTGGTCCCTTTCCTCTGATCCTGGAGGTAACTGACACAATGGATCTGGTGTCTATCCCGCAAGACACTTCTCTATGCATTCACTTTCACATATCTGAGCCCACCAAAAAAAAAAAAAAAAAATGCAAGCTGTTTTATTTATTTATTTTCTAAGAGGTATTTTATATTTTCTGCCTTCTTTTGAAATTTACCCTCTTCATCATTAATATGGCTTCAAATTTTCATGTCAATTCATATAGGTCTCTTTAATGCTATTAATCTACATAGAATTCTGTGGAATAAATATGCCCCAATAAATAGGTAGCCATTTTCCATATATACATTGTCCATTCCAGAGGCTGCAATAAACATTTGCACATAGGTACCCTTGTGCACACATGTTGTTCTAGGGTGGGTAACAAACATGAAGTTGCCAAGGCAGAGCTAGGACACACGCATATTGAATATCGATAGAAACTGCCCAATTGCCCCACTGTGTGCCTGTACCAATCCACACCCCCATTCCACTCCAGCGTACTCCAGAAGGCTAAGTCCTTCCCTAGGTCCCTTCCCAAAGCATCTTGGAGTCCCTTTTATTGACACCCTGGCCAACACCTGATATTATCAGCATTCTAAGCTTTTTCTAGAGTAGTGGATGGAATTCATTGGCTGCTTGTAATTCCTCATCTATGAATTGTCTATTATGTCTTTTGCCAGTTTCTCTATTGGGTCCTCTCTTATTGAGTAGTAGGATACCTCCTTTAATACTATGATACTTGGGAACACAAACTGTTGAATCTCCAGTGGACTACTTCTTGCACATTTTTAAAATTAACTTACCGGACATTCATAGGAACAAGCTCAGATTTTAGTGGTTATTAGTTTTAGGTACATGTGTGCTATGCTGTTCACAGAGGTGAGGATGATGACAATGAGTTTCTTATTTTTCTCTTGGGTTCATGGGGAGCAAAATGGATTTCCCACTGCGTTTATAATCTGCAAAACGTTTCTACTGAGGCAACATAAAGAGACTGAATTCAGTGAAGGCTGAAGGCTGAAGGCTGGTCCACATTGAGAATGACCTTTCATCATAAGAGCTAACTGTGAAAAACCTGGGAAACACATGGTTTTGCTTACTGTCTGGGTGATTCTTGGGGCTCATGTCCATCTTCTCCTACAGAGAAGAATACCTCTCTTTAGGGCTCCTTGGAGAAAACAATGAGCAAGTACCCAGGTACCCAAAGGGGAGCAGGGTGTGGTCTTCACAATCTGAGAATTACGACCTGCCTGGCTCTCACTGCACTAGCATTTTTGAGGGGAGGGGGGCAGTTTAGAACAATCACTGATGCTCAATTAAACCTATGGGCTTGACATTTGCAGCATCAAAAATGAAATGTTTCTCAGGTTATTAGAGGTGAAAGTCATCTTAGAAGAGCTTGTCCAGTGGTTCCCAAACACTGTGTGAGTGGTCAACTACATCAGAATGACCTAGAGTACTTAATCCATGTACATATCCACAGACCTTGGCAGCAGAGATTCAGACTCAGGTTTGGGCAATAAAGTATTTTTAACAAGCTCCCCGGATCATGGTAATGAGCAGCCAAGGTTGGCAAACCCTGATGCTTCCCTTTAGAAAGGGTGAAACGGTCCATCACACATAGCTGACATGGTAAACCTGAGCCTTACAGCATATTTGTACGTCACGGCTGCCATTCTATTATAGACGATTCATGTGGCCCCTTCTAGCTCTAACATTTAAAGAAATGCATTCTGATAAGTAAAAGAAGCCAGACAGAGAAAGAAAAATACTGTATATGATCTCACAAATCAATGGAATCTAAAAATGTCGACCTAATAGAAACACAGAGTAGAAAGGTGGGTACCAGAGGCTGGGGCAATGGGGAAGGAATGGGGAAAGGGAAGATGTTGGTCAAACGGTACAAAGTTTCAGTTAGACAGGAGGACTAAGTTTTAGTGATCTATTGCACTGCATGGTTAATAATAATGTATTGCATAATTTAAAATTGCTGCAAGGATAGATTTTTATTGTTTTCACAAGAAAAATCAATCAGTTGGGGAGGTGATGGATATGTTAATTAGCTTGATTGAATCTTCTACAATGTATGCACAGATTGAAACATCAAACTGTACCCCATAAATATACACAATTATTTGCCCATTAAAAAAAATAATAGTTCACAAACTCTGCCTAACTTTATATTATCTTACAGTGAGAAAATGGTCCAGAGCAGGTAATCTCCAATTCCAGTACCTAAAGGTGAGAAGGACAATGGAATATAGGTTTATAGCGCAGCCTCGTGTCGTAGCACTCTATGGCGTGGGAGACCCATTTGGGGCATTCGAGTCAGTAGTGCACAATGTGTATCAACTGAGACACAGCCGGCAGAGTGCTGCTTTTGGAGCACCTGTTTATACGAATTAGTGGAACGCGGTTACGGGGTCAGGATTTTTCATTTGAGAGTTTCTTGGTTACTGAATGGTACTCAAGATTG
>CAUYSK010028756.1:0-22967 GCA_963575035.1 Avahi laniger | reverse complement strand
TGTTTCTTAAAGCTGAATAATACTCCATGGTATACAAATATCACAGTTTATTAATCCACTCATGTATTGATGGACATTTCGATTGTTTCCACATCTTTGCAATTGTGAATTGTGCTGCTATAAACATTTGGGTGCAGGTGTGATTCGTTAGATTCTTGATTTGTGATCTTTCTGTCTTTTGGATGTAGGCATTTATATAGAACTTAGGAAAATGAGCAAGAAAAAAATCAAACAACACCATTAAAATGTGGGCAAAAGACATGAACAGAAACACATGATAGACTAATGGCCAACAAACATATGAAAAAATGCTCAACATTTCTAATCACCAGGGAAATGCAAATCAAAGCCACAATGAGGTATCACTTAACTCCAGTGAGAACGGCCTTTATCCAAAAGTCCCAAAACAACAAAGTTGGCATGGATGTGGAGAGATAGGAATACTCCTACACTGCTGGTGGGATTGCAAACTAGTACAACTTCTATGGAAAGCAGTACAGAGATATCTCAAAGAACTAAAAGTAGAACTACCATTTGATCCCACTACTGGGTATATACCCAAAGGAAAAAAAGACATTCTGTAAAAAAGACATCTGCACTCGAATATTTGTAGCAGCACAATCCACAATTGCAAAGATGTGGAAATGACCCAATTGCCCATTAATACATGAGTGGATTAACAAAATGTAGTATATGTATAACATGGAGTACTACCCAGTCATACAGAACTACCTATTATATTATCCTGGATGGAGCTGGAGCCCATTCTTCTAAGTGAAGTATTACAAGAATGAAAAAATAAACACCACATGTACTCACCATTAAATTGGCACTAATTGATCACTTATGTGCACATACAGATGTAACATTCACTGGATGTCATGCAGGTGGGAGGGGGGAGGAGGGGATGGGTAAATCTATACCTAATGGATGTGGTGCACACCGTCTGGGGGATGGGCACGCTTATCAGGTGGTGCAAAGGCAATTTATATAACCAAAGCATTTGTATCCCGTAATACTCAAGAAAGAAAGAAAAAGGAAAAAAAAAAGACAGAGAGAAAGAAAGAGAGGAAAGAAGGAGGGAAGAAAAGAAGGGAAGGAAAGAAGGAAGGGAGGAAGGGAGAAAGAAAGAGGGGAAAAAAAAAAGTGTCCACTTACAGAGCTAGTAACTTATATATGTGGGATTTAAACCAAGCAGTCTAATTACAGTGTGTGAGTGTGTGTGTGTGTGTGTGTGTGTGTGTTTAATCAGTTTGTTACTTTGCTTTTTTTATTATTTTTTGGGTTAAGAAGGAATCAAAGTACAATAGCATTTAGAGGAGAAAATGACAATATAAACAGACTAAGAAAAGCAAGAGGAATTAATAGTAAAACAGGTTGATAATTACTGAAGGTGTGTAACGGGTATCTGAGGGATCATTGTATTGTCTATTTGTGTGTAT
Organism: Avahi laniger; assembly: GCA_963575035.1. Taxonomy (NCBI): domain Eukaryota; kingdom Metazoa; phylum Chordata; class Mammalia; order Primates; family Indriidae; genus Avahi; species Avahi laniger. The sequence goes on along the minus strand of CAUYSK010028756.1, from coordinate 21,525 downwards.
GTTTGAAATTTTCATGATATAAAGTTATAAATAAAAGATAAAAAGAGATTAATTAAAAAGTCTCTATTAGCTACAAAAGGACTTCAGCTAAACCTTTCTGAGGGTGCTTATTTCTTCCTCCTTTGTGTCATAGATATTTATATCCAAATCTCTTTTGTAGTGACCCTTCATTAAATATTTATTATTAATAATATCATAAGTTGTTGCATTTAATTCTCACAGCAACACTATGCCATAGACATTATTTTCTCCATTTTACAAATGAGGGAAAAGGGGATTCAAAAACTTTCAGTAACTTGCCCAAAGGCTGCATTAGACAGTGGAAAAATTGAAATGTGAGTTTGAATCTTTTTATTCTGACATTCTTCCTCTGTACACTATGACTTGTCATAAAATGGGTGTTCCATACGGACTTCATGACGGGCACGAGGGAGAGGAGACATGAAGGTGAGCAAACAGTCCCAATTTACCTTCACATAAACAGTACCAGTGAGAATTTATTCTTGTTTCCAAGATAAACTATTAAGTGACTTGCCCAAGATTGGACGGCTTATTTTTGATGAGGTTAAAATGGCAGCCAAGTTATTGCAAATTTTGTGCAATTCTCCAGATAGGCACCATTTCCTTCACTGACTGAGACCACACGATGGCGACCAGGTGAGGCTCTCCGTGATGGGAAAGTCAGATTTTAAGTTTAGGATTGTTCACATTTTCACTATTGTTTCACATCACTCTGAAAAAGTTTTGATTCTGCACCCATTTGTCCTCTCTAGTTTTGAGTCACCTGAAAAACATAATATAAATTTCATCTTTGGTTTCACCTCAGTAACTGATGAAATCTTCATACAGAAAACCCTCTAAGGAATGGCCTTAGAATTATTTTTCCAAAGGACTTTAAAAGATGGTAATTCACACATCATCTTACCCAAAACCAGATCAAGAATGACTTTGTCATTTTCTTTTTTGCTAATTTTTCTGTCGATAAAATTTCTATCATCTACAAGTTTATAAAAGCAACTTAAAAATTAGACTGTTAATAAGATATGACTTGTTCCTAGTAGATCCCCAGAAGTGTCCTGTGGGCATTATTTTTTTTCCTGTAGATAGACTCACAAGCCTAGTGTAGTAAATAAGCTTCTCATGACCTTTTCTTTGTAATCATAATCAGGTTTGCCAGTTTGTAGTTCTGAAATCAAATTAAAAACTGGCACTGTATTTAAGTGTAAGTTTCTGATGACTTGTCTATTTTGCAATATTCCTCAGACATCCCGAAATGTATTTCTCTGTGAGAGTTAAAAGAAAACAATTTATCAAAATGGAATCCATTTTTATTTTCAACCCTCTCATAACATATTCTTCTTATAAGTATCACTGAAGACTGGCTAGAGATTTTTTTTTTTTGCCTTAAATCTCAAAAATATATGCTTGGAGTGCCTCCATTTTTTTCCTACATCCACTGTACTGTCTATTTCATCTGATGGTAAATGTCATTGAAATATCTTCATTTATCTCATTTTGACACATTTCTCTCTTTTAAGATATATCCTGCAAATATGTGCTTAAACTTTTGCTGTGATGTGGGCAAAGAACATTCTGGCCTTTAAAATATGTACTAGCATTTAAGTGGGTTTAAGATGTTTAAAATGCTATCTTGTTCATTGTTAATACAAAAAGAATTATGTCAATCCTGTTAAAATATTAGAAAAACTGGCAACCATTCTTTAGCATGTACCTTTTATTTTTTTATCATAATTTGATATTGCTGCAAGTTTGAAATAAGCTTAACATCCAGTATTACAATATATAAAACTATAGTTGATCAAAATAATGGAAGACTATGTAGAATTTAAGAATGATAGGCTTTCTCTGTGTAATGATATTAAAAGATATTTCTAGGTCATATTATTGAGCCAAATTGAAGAAGAATAAAAAATACATATTTACATACCTATACATATATGTGCAAGTATATGTTTAAATAAATCTAAAAGAATACACCCAAATCTTGGAAGTACACAATTATCAGAGAGGTTTACTTTTTATCATATTAATTTTTTATCATTTTTAATTTTACCATGAGAATATATTAACTTTATAATTAGAAAGCTATATAGACCTTTTTTATTTTAGGAATGTAATTTTTAGATTATTTGTAAAATAATCCCACTTCCTACCAAAATATTTTTTATGTTTTCATTGGTAATTTGGTGGTATGATAGCACAGAAATCATTTCTCCCAATAGAAAAACAAACTTTCTCTAATAGCTATGTCAGTGAAAATCAGTAATCGTAATAATTCATTGAACTATTAGTATGTGCTAAGCCCTCTGTATATCATCACATTTAATCCTAAGCACATTCCTTTATGGCAAACATTATTATCTATATTTTACAAATAGAGCACAGCTGAGATTCAAATCTCATTCTTTTGGATGTCAAACCCATATCCTCCCCTTTGCTACTTTATTAAATGATGTCTATGGTGAAGTTAAGTGCAAAACCAAGAACCATTTTCCAGAATTTAAGCCCTTATATGTCTTGCACTTCTTTTGGATAAATGTGGTAGAGCTTCCAAGCTGTCAGAATAAATATAGCACTTAATAGAGATGAGAATTACTATTCATTCAGGTCTGTAGCCTTCAGATCTGCTTTTTTGTTTGTTTTTTTTGGGGGGGGGGAGGTTGATGAAAATGATGAGGCTTCAGAGGACCAGTACTGTCCAAGGCATCCGTTCTCCTTCCAGAGGCTGTGCTGTGCTGTGCTGGACCTCCCTCTCACACACTCAGACCAGACTATCTTTTGACCCTCTTTGGCAGAAAGCACCATGTTTCTGTGAGAAGTCTTCTGGGAGTCTGCTGTGTTTTCTATAAGAGTCTCTAAAGAAGAGATTTCATTTACAGCATCTTCTAGGAGTGTTTTCCTTGACTGCCATTTCCAAGATGGAATATTTGTGCAAACTATGCCAAGTTTAAAAGGAACCTAACTAGACATAAGGTAATTTAGAACGCGTGGTGCATCCCAGGTTAGTTTGCTGTGCTCTGGAGTGTGAGAAAATGTGAATGAGTAACACCAAATGACCCTAGAACGAAAGCATTCTATAATGGTATATTTTATTATCTAATATTTCTACAGTAGGTCTTCTGTGTTACTTCTCATACTCCTTAGAGTTCAGAATCATCATATCAGGGAAGTAAGAAGACAGAAACCTTCCAAAGCTTGGCAAGATGAGACACAAAGTGTCTAAAAATGGCCAAGAATGTGTTGTAATGGTAATTGCATTCTCACTGATAGTAGTATTCTTTTGCCAATATATCTTTACAGCAAAGAGAATATCTTTTGTAGGATAATTTTGTCTTAGTATGAATGAACACAGAGTGATCCAAACAGAATCCCCTACATATTTTCTCTCTGAAAACCGTATTACCATTCTTTGCTTCTGAATGCTGTCAGCAGAGAGAGAGTGAGAATTTTAGTATCATATAATGCTTTACATCAGAATTTTAAGTTCCTGTGATTGGTTGTTTTGGGTTTTACTCTCTGAAATGTTTAGTACTTTTGTTACCAATTTAGCATTTCATATGTAAGTGGAATCTACATTGACTACCCACTTTAGATTCAAAATCAGATTTTCCTAGTCTCTGCAACTTTTCTTTGACCATTTAGTTGATATATCCCAAGCACGATGGTTAAAATTGAAGCTGGTTTAAAATTCTTTAAGTGACGTATTTAGAAGTATATTCAAGCCACAAGAAGATACACATGGAAAATGTGAAGAATACCTACTTACGAAGGCTCCATTCCTTTGTCCATTAATATTCATCATTTTTTTTAATAAGCTTAAATTTTTCTTTTTAATCACTGCGTGTGACATGTCCTAATTCCTTCTATCCTGTGCTGCTGTTCCCTTGGTCCAAAATATTAATACATTACAGGGTTACAGGTTTTGTACTGAAAAAACCCAAGACAATTCTAAGTATTTTCCTAAGTAAGATACTTTCAAATTGGTGATTTCTAAAATGTAAATAATAGTAATAAAACAATATCTGATAATAAGATTTTGATTATAAAGGATTATTGTTGAAGTTTTCCAGCTTATGTTCAGTCTAACAGTTTTTAAAAAGCAAATTGCATGTGTGGGAAATTATAAGTTATCCCATACTTCTCAGGAGATAATTCTGTAAATATAAGTGTCATATATTCTTTGAAAACAAACTACCTAGAGTAGAAATAAATAGTGTAAATCATGTGGCTCTTGAAAACCAATAAGGTGTAACATAACACCATGGAATCAATCCTTAATTGGTGCTAAGGTGCAAAGTAAGCATTTGAACTGGTATGTTTGTCATTCACTTCTTGAGTTAATCACCATATTAATCAAATTATCAAAAAAATAGCAAAGGACTACACAAGTAACCAGTCCTGTGTTCACAGTACAAAAACTGCCTTGAATCATAGCATGCTTAAGAACTTCAATCATGGCCCAGCAGAAAGTGCCCAGGCTCTATCATTTCTGATTTGTTTTATTGATTGTCTAGATTAAGAAAATAGTGAAAATTGAACTTAAAATGTGTCTGGTCTGTAGCTGTTACGATGTAAATAACACAAATGATTGGGGAAACATTCTTCTAGTGCTTGAAGATTATCCTATTCAATAAGGAAGTTGCTCAGGTCATCAATAAAAGGTATAAAGCTCCAAGCTATGTCTTTACTGTTTCATTTATGTTTTTCCTATGACTTGTTAATATGCATGAAAGTATCAACTAACATTCATGTCCGAACTATACTCAGAGAGTTAGTTGCTAAGCATCTGTAAATAGAGCACAGTTCTCCAAAGTTAGAAGGTTCTCGTGACTAGGTTCTATTGCTTTTACATCTCGGAGGCTGCGTGGAGGCTGCTCGCAGGAAGCACACACAGGGAAGTGCGCAATGGCAGCTGTACAAAGTGAAGCTACGCAGTTTGAGAAATCTCTTAAAAATACTTTTCCACATTTTATAAACGTCTACAGTAAATATGTAATAGCTTTGGTTGAAAATGTGTTCTAATTTTTAAAAGAAAAAGAGATTACGGTTGGATAATGAGAGTGTAGCTAAAAAAGTTGCTGTCTGACATCCAAGAAGAGGTGTGTGTGGGCGTGGATACGAGAGTACAAAAAAGAGTGCATGTATGTGTGTCTGTACACATGTAAGTATCCAGATTATATTTTTGAGAGCTTCAATATAAAGGCTTTTCCTGTGCCTGGATAATTATGGATTTAGGTGTAAAAGGTTTTTTTGTTTGTTTTTTGATCTGAGACTCACTTACTTCTAAGGCCAAATGTTTGCTTTGATGTATGAAGGTTTATTAATCCTATGCAAAGTTGATTAATAAAGAAGTAACTATCCTTTTTATCACCTTAAACAAGTGAATATTAGGGCAACTAGAGGTTGTTGAGTTTGCCAGGGATGCATTTCCAAATATAGATTGCTCTCTACTCAGAGTAGTTACACAAAAATACTGTATTCACTCAGATGATCCAGGCTGGGGTTTGGGTCTGGGTGCAGGTGGGGAAATAAAGAAAGTAACACTTTGATGAACCATCAGACTGAAGTGGCTAAATGCCTTTTCTCCAAATGTTAACACTTTCTAGGAATAAAATTCTCAGCTTCGAGCTGCCAGTCAAGAGGTTATTTTACACTGTTAGTCCTTAGCATCAGGAACTCACTCCCTAAAGCATCTGTGGTTCCTGAGGTCTGACTGGTTTTTTGACCCAACAGTGGGAAGAGACCATTTAAGGTCATTTCTCTTAGACTCTTGAAAGTCTTCCAGTGGAGGAGGTTTTTCACAGAAAAGTATTCTGAGGAGAAACTTATAATAGGAGGCGTTTCACATATTGCACATAAAATTCATTCCTCTGTGTTCTCTATGCTCATTCCTTTTAAATCCTGGAGATGAGTTTATCCATTCACCAATACCACATTTAGTACCTGCTATATGGTAGGCATTTATAGAACATTTACTGGGTGGTTCTAGTTACTTACTGCTGCATAGCAAATCACCCTAAAACTGAGTATCTTAAAACGACAATTTATTATCTCTCATAGTCCTGAGGACTGACTGAGGTCAGCTGGTCCGTTCTCACTAGGGAACATTAACATGTTTGCAGTCAGACAACAGCTGAGACTGGAGTCATCTGAAGGCTTAACTAGGCTGGAATCCAAGACAGCATCTTCACTCACAAATCTAGCACCCCAGTGCTAATGGTCCTCATTCCTTTTCTCTATGTGATCTCTCATCTTCTGTGGCTTGGTCTTCTGACAGCATGGTGGTCTTAGGATATCTCATATTTTATGTGCATTAGGGAGCTCCAAATTGAGAAGTCAAGAAGGCAATTGAATACATATGGGCTCAGAATGTGCATTCTGGGTCAGAGATGTAAATTTGAGGGTCTTTAGCAAATAGATGCTTCTTGGAGATTTGTGTGTGGTTGAGATTGCTAAGGAAGAGGATACAGAGTAGGAAGAGACAAAAGCCTAGAACTAAGACCTAATTGCAACATTGATTTTTTCTCTTATTTCAATATAATTTTATAAAGGAAATATTAATACTAGGGTTTGCAACAGATTACCCCTGTCAGATCATTTCCGAAAAACTTGAGGCCTCTGACACAAGCCACGCCTCTCCACATTACAGTACAACTCTGGGCAATTATTAAACCTATGTATTTCCATCAAAACAAAAACAGAAAAAGCAATTGTAGTTTGGTTTTTCCATTTCAAATAACAGAAGGGGAAAATCTTTTCATGAGTATTTTAGATAAAAATAAAGTAAGAATTGATTTTACTTTTTATAACTTAAAAAAAAAAATTCAAAGGTATCTTTAAAAACAACTTACTACCCATGGGGAGAAAGAGACCTTATCTGATTATAACAGTGACTTGATTTTTTTTGTATGTACTGACATTTGGTACAGGTCTTATCTTTGAATCATTTCATTTCTAGCAGCATCATGACATTATTTGTAAGTGTTTATTGTCCCTGTTAAAATAGAAATACATAAACATGTGCTATTTCCCTCTTAAAGGAAACCCACTGGGGTTATGCCACTCCATTGGCCCTCAGAAATCGTTAAATTATGTTTTTGCTAGTATGGGGAGAAAACATAAGCCTACCTACTTCATCGTAGTAGGAGGAATGCTCTTACCAGGCTTTCAGATATCCACAGCTGCTAATTCCAACCTTGAGAGGGGAGTAGCTGGGAACAAAACAAAGGACTAGAATAGGTTTCCAACAGAGTAGAGTAGGCAGCGATAGTCCATCACTGGGCTAGGCTGGTCAGACCACAGGGCGAAACACATGCTTTGAGTTTGTATATCTACTTCAATGACTTTTTGATTGCTTTTAACGATGATACCTAGTGATAGGGAGAGTGTGGGCAAGTGCTCATTCTCTTTATTCTTGACTGTAGTAGTTTGATAATATGCTACTGTATGTTACAAATCTACATACCATTTGCACTAGCAATTTTACTTCTAGAAGAAATTCCTTATAAAACTCTGAAAGATTTAATCTACCAGAATATTAATTCCTATTTGATTTTTAGAAGCCAAAACTCTGAAGCAATTACCTTTCCAATCATAGAACATGAGTTAAAATGGTAAGGATCATCTATATGATATAATAACTTGCAGCCTTAAAAATTATGATGTAGAAATAGAGTGAATAGAATGGTCAATATATAAAAGCAATTTACAAATAAATATATGTAATACTACTTTTGTGTATGTGTGAAAATGGCTATTTGCAGAAAAAGTATGAAATCGTATGCACTAAATCTTTCTTTCTTCCTTTTAATTGATGAATAAAAATTGTATGTATTCATGGTATACAATATGATGTATAGTTATATGTATATTTATGGCTATAGCAAGCTAATTAACATATTCATTACCTCACATGCTTATTTTTTGTGGCAAGAACATTTAAAATCTACTCTCATAGCAATTTTCAAGTATACATTGTTATTGACTATAGTGGTTATGTTACAGAATAGATCTCTTGAACTTATTCTTCCTATTTAACTGAAATTTTATATTCTTTGACCATCATCACCCCATCCCTTCCTCTCAGCCCTGGTAACCACCGTTCTACTGTCTGCTTCTATGTAGTTTTTAGATTCCACATATAAATGAGATCATGTAGTATGTTTTTTCCTACATCTGGCTCTTTTCACGTAGCATCTCCAGGTTCATCTATGTTTTTGCAAATCACAGAATTTCCTTTTTTAAGGTTGAATAGTATTCCATTTTACATATACCACATTTTCTTCTTCCATTCATCCATCAATGAACACTTAGATTGATTCCATATTTTGGCTATTGTGAAAAATGCTGAAATGGACATGAGAGTAGAGATATTGCTACGACATACCGATTTCATTTCCTTTGCGTATATACCCATAGGTAGGACTGCTGGGTCATACGGTAGTTCTATTTTTAATTTTTTAAGGCATCTTCATAATGTTTTCCATAATGACTATACTAAAATTACATTCTCACCCCCACCCCCCAGCATATGAGGGTTTCCTTTTCCCCACATCCTAAGCAAAACTTATCTCTTGTCTTTTTGATAATAACTATCCTAACAGGTGTCAGGTAACATCTCATTATGGTTTTAATTTTGTATATATAGAATTTTTAATTACTTAAGTCTCAGTGTTAAGTATACATGTGACATGCAAATTTTCCTCAATTAAATGTATGTGGCTTTTACACAGATATAGCAAACAAATAATTTAAAAATGTGATTCCCTTATCCAAAAAGATACCTATCCCTTTGCTCATCATTTACTTGCTAATGTTTGACATCCTAAAACTCGAGATTTTTTTCTCTGCAACCCTGCGAAAATATTTCCTTCTAAAGAGGGTTTATGAAGCTCTACCAGCTGCTGACACCTCAGTTTAAATAAACCCATCAGCTCCTTCCAGTGAGCAGTTTCATGGGTCTACAAGAAGATGAGAAATGGAACAATAGAACACTGAGAGGAAGGTGGAGTGCACAGGTTATAAACACACCAAGGCTCAGTCTGCTCATGGGTACCTCTAACTTTTCTCTCATCCAGGGAGAAATTGATCACAATGTATTCAGCTAGGAACTATGTTCAAAGTCTGGCATTTTGAAATTTTTTTAGTATGGAGCTTAATATTTTTGTTTAAGCAGATTCAGATGGAGACCCCACCTCCTGTTGCCATAATGTATAATAATAAATAATGATTTGGGATACTTTCATCTACTGTATAGGCTCTGACACATTAATTCTGTTGGTCTTCATCTGTTTAAAATAATCTGGACTAGTCTGAATCTCTTCATTACTTTAAAAATTTTTAAGTAAGATGTCATTCAAATAACCTAAATATTAGCTAGTTTGAGACAGCAGGTTAAAATAGAATTAGGCTACATCATTTAAAAAAAAGATCCTACTTCTTCTAGAACTTTTATTACTATTTCTACCACTGCTACTGTGATGATAATGGTGGAGATGACAAAGGATGAAGCATTTACTGATCATCTCCTATGATTCAGGTACTTTATACAATTAAATTATATATTAAATTATATGTATTTATATAAACTAATTTAATTATGTAATTGAATTGTCATAGTAACTCTTTAAAGTTAGTGACTTATTCTTGAAATACAGATGAAAAATGGAAATTTAGAGACTTTAGATAACTTGTCCAAGCTCACACAGAGAGGAAGTGCCAAACTGGATTGACATCCTGATCTTCTTCACCTCTAAATTCCTGTTTTCATCCACTGTGCTGTGCTACCTATCCAGAGTCTGCCACACCACTGCTGACAGTGGCATCACGACTGCTACTGCCACCAACTAGAATGTGATGCTTAGGGACATTGTCAATAATAAAATGCACTGCCGTAGCTATGCTAACTGATTGCCGCCATTCTCAATGCTTCTTAATGGCAACAACTTAAAATCAATGATGGAGTGTCTGATTCCTAGGTGATCTGTGCTATCTAAAGCACTCAGATGGCCCCAAAGTCACTCAGAATTCTCTGCCATCCATCTCCATTTTTCTCAGCATAGCTATCACTTCACACGTGAGTTTATTTCCACCATCTATCCTCAGAACTGTTGCAATCAGGTTACTTTAGACAATTGATGATAAAGTGGCACTTGAGTCACCATTTGGGATGATTTGAAGCCCTTATTTATTTTATCTGAGGTGGAATTTTTTTCAGTATCCTATAAGCTTATACATATAAATGACAACCTACGTTGAGTATAATTTTACTCAAGAAGCTCACTGGACCAAAAGACCTCTAGCCCAGGTGGGAATAAAGAGGCAGAAATGTCTAAATTACTTAAACATATTTCTTCTCAGTCTGAAATGTGAGTTCTCATCAGGTTGGTTGAATGTAATTGGCCATTTTAAGGCCCACTAGGCAAAAAAAGAAAATAGTATTTTAAGGAATAGATGAACAATCTCATCACTATCATACCTGCTCTCCCAGACAGAGACTTACTGGTATAGATTTAGTGGTGCTGGAGGAGAAGCAATGAGTAGACTGAGGTACAGCCAATGGAAAGATATATTTTTATATTTTCATATGTAATATATTAAATACACACACATATGCAATTTATATACATAATTCTCACAACGGCCCAGTGAGTTCCCACTTTACAGGTAAGATAACAGATTCAGGCTGAATAATGAACTCATTCAAATGCAAATGGTTAGGAAGTGGCAAAGTCAAGATCTTAAACACGGGTCTTTTGACTTTACAGTGGAGATGCTAATTTATATACCACACATGCTCCCTGGTGATACCCTGTCAAGTCCCAGAATTTGTCAAGTTGTGGCCTGATGCCATGGGGAACAGGCTGGGGCAAAATCCCTAGGCTCTTTCACTGACTTTTCAAATTATAGTTTCTTGGGGGACAAGCCTGAAAGATCTTCACTTTAATTTTCTCCTCTGATGATTTTTTAAAAATATGAATATTGGACAGCCAGTGTGGCTTACAGGTAGGCCTATGACTGAAAGTATGACAGTGGAAAGAGCATAGATAGTATCAGGAGCCAGGTGTCCTGGGTTTTAATCCCACTCTGCTGGTGACTAGCTCTGTGACTTTGGACAAATCACTTTACCTTTCTGGGACTGCATCATCCCATTTGTAAAATGACAATGTTAGATCGGACGCCCACTCTAACAGTTTGCAAATGTTTTAAATAGTCTCCCACAATATGAGACACGTTAGTTCTGTTATGCTATGCATTGATCAGTCACAAGTCCTGTTTATAGGGCCAGTGGCTGTATTTAAGAGATTTTGACTACCTGGAGTAGAGTCAAGGCTGGCTAGAACCACAGTCAGGGAGGACTCTGCAACCTGGGAGCAAGAGCACTTGTCTTTTTCCTTGGCTTTCAACATTTTTGTAGGTATAAATAAAGAGAGGTGAGTGAGTGCTTCCATTCCAAATGTGCTGGGGTTGAGGCACACAGGTACTTTTCTGTGACCGGCAGCATATTTTCATAGAAAACAGGCAATATTTCCCGTTTGAGAAAGCAGAGTCCTTTGGAACTGACAGCAACAGCTCCCTAATCTATTTTAGCTCAGAGGTAATCATTTTCAGTCTCTGAAACTATTCCTGCAAATCCAACAGCATGCATTCATTTGTGGCCCACACAACTGCACTGGCCTTTGCAAGAGAAGTAAATATGTCCTCAGTGGCTGCTTTGTGTTTGCAATTAACTGATCTGTCGGAAGAATTTGGCATCTGCATATGCAAATGCACGTTTAGCAGTACACCATGGAATGCAGGGACACATTTCATTTTGCAGGCATATTTTGGGATCCTGGAAGAAAATGTAATCTTCATTTTAATCTGCAGTGGCTTGTCCAGTGCTTTCCATACCAACATGTTTACTAAATGAGTGTTTGATATTTAGATCCCAAAATAAACAGCTACTGAATATTCATGTATATTCAATGCAATCAGAGAAAGAGCCAGGAATAGAACCTCAGAGTGCACACTCCTACTCCCCATCTGTAACCATTAGGATAATAGGACTACAATGCCACTAGCTAGGTATGGAGTTATTTCATTCAACAAATATCTATTAATTGCATATTATGTTCAAGCCACTGAAAGAAACAGTGGAGGCTTAGGCTTTTTAAAAAAAATTTCCAGGACGAGAAATTACCTGAAAGTAGAGAATAATAATTAAGAGTATTCATTCAACAAATATTAATTGAGTCATACTTCATGACGAGCGTTGAAAAGCCACCGATGAGGGTTTAAACAATGAATTTTTAAAAAATGTGACAAAAATCATTCCCTCATAGAGTTTATGTTTTAGTTTGTGAAAGAGAAAGAAAAATAAATATAAAATATGCAGTATGATAGATGGTGATAAGTACTCTGCAAAAAAATATATATATATATAAATAAAACAGGTGAATATAGGATAGCAGCAAAAAGAGATTGGTTTAAATAAGGAAATCAGAAAAGTTTTACCAAAAAGATAAAGTATGAATATAGATCTTATGAAAATTAGGGCATGAGCCATGGGGGTACCAGTGAGAAGGGTGTTCTAGGCAGAGGATACCACAAATGTGATCTGTCTCATGCAGCTGGATATCCAGTGAGTTAGAAGAATAGAAAAGAGATTACCATGGTTAAGGTAGAGGGAGTACATTTAAAGAAAGTTGAAAGAAAAATAAAAGGATGCTAGACCATGGAAGGTCTTGTAAACCATAGAAAGTTTTTTAACTTTGATTCTGAGTGAGGCGAGAAGTTGGTGGAATTTGAACAGAGGAATCACATGATCTAACACATTTGAAAAGAATGACATTAGCCATTGAGTCGAAAGTGGACTGAGGAGGACCAGGGCAGGGGGAGGGAGTCCAGGTGGTGGCTATTGCCATCAACATGTTAATGAATGATCCAGGCTTGAGTCAGGTTGGCAGTGGTGGAGGTTGGGAGAGTGGTTACATTTTTGATATGTTTTTGAATGTGGCGCTAATATGATCAGTTGAACCATCAAACTGTCTAACTGCAGTCTTACATATTTTTTCAGCTTTACTGAGGTATAATTGACAAATAAAAATGGATGTATGTATTCATTCTGAAATAATTACCATATTCAAGCTAAATAACACATGCATCACTTCACATTGTTACCTGGTGTGTGTGTGAGAACACTTAAGATCTCTTAGGAAATTTCAAGTATATAATTCAGCATGATTAACTATAGTCACCATTAGAATCCCAGAACTTACTGATCTGGTAACGGAAAGTTTACACCCTTTGACCAACATCTCCCCATTTTCTCTGGCTTCCAGCACCTGGTAACTAGCATTCTACTCTCTGCTTCTGTGAGTTTGACTTTCTTAGATTCCACATGTAAGTGAGAGTGAGGATTTGTCTTTCTGTTCCTGGCTTATTTCCCTTAGCATAATGTCCTCCAGGTTCATCCACCTTGTCACAAATAGTAGGATTTTCTTCTTTTTTATAGTTGAATAATAATATTCCATTGTGTATACATGAACCACAGTTTCTTTATTGATTCATCTTTCAGTGAGTACTTAGGCTATTTCTAGCAGCACAATTCACAATTGCAAAGATGTGGAAACCACCCAAGTGCCCATCAATACATTAGTGGATTAATATGCTATATGTATAGTATGGAGTACTACTCGGCCCTAAAAAACAATGGTGATCTAGCACCTCTTGTATTCTCCTGGATTGAGCTGGAGCCCATTCTTCTAAGTGAAATATCACAAGAATGGAAAAACAAGCACCACGTGTACTTACCATGAAATTGGCACTACTTGATCACCACTAATATGCACAAATGGTACATATGTACATAAGTAACATTCACTCGGTGTTGAGCAGGTGGGAGAAAGGAGGAAAATATGGGTAAATCGACACCTAATGGGTGCAGTGGGTACTTTCTGTGGGATGGGCAGTCTTGTAGCTCTGACTTGGGTGATGCAAAGGCAATATATTTAACCAAAGTGTTTGTACCTCTGTAATATTCTGAAATAATAATAAAAAAAATAGACAGATCATGGAAAAGCATTAAATTAAAAAAAAAATCACTGGATAGAATGAACAGCCAAATAGACATGACAGAATAAAAGATTAGTAAACTTTTCAAGAGATATCTTTCATGAAAAGGGATGGAACTATAATCTTGAGAAGTATTACATACATCTTGCAAGAAGTGAAAGATGTTCCTCAGTGCTCTGTCATTCTCAGAAGAAATGTTTTCTTTACGGTGAAAAACACAGACCTAGATTATCACTGGTGTACAAACTAGATTAAGATAATTCTTGTTCAATCCTGTTATCTAATCATAATTGCCACAGAAATCTACAGCGCAGAAGGAAACATTGGCTGAATATTTGTTAGAAACTTCCAGTAACCTTGACAGTCTGGAACAGAAATTACATGATTGTGCCTACAGTGGAGTCTTTTCCCAGGAAACTGCTGGCATAGGTGTGTCTGCTCATTTTTTTAACTTGAAAAGAACAGATACGGTAGCAAGAATTACTTTAATTAAAATATACCATCTTAGTTAGTTTGACTTCTATAACTATAACATAGACTTGGGGGCTTAAACAACATTTTTTTTTTTTATAGTTCTGAAAGTCCATGATCAGGGTGTCAGTATGTTCAGATTCTGATAAAGGTTCTAGTGTTGGTTGATTTAGATGTTGGCTTGACTGCATTAAGGGGTTCCAGGATAGTCGGAAAAGCATGATTTCTCAGTAGGTCTGTGAGAATGTCGTTTACTGTTGTCACTCTGCTGTGTTACTGAATATTAGAACTTACTCTTCTGTCTTACTGTATGTTGGTACTCATTAACCTGCCTCTCTTCATCTCCTACCTTCCCACACACACCCTTACCAGGCTCTGTCACTCTACTCTCTACTTCCATAAGATCAACTTTCTTAGCTCCCACATTTGAGTGAAAACATAAGATATTTGTCATTCCGTGCCTGGTTTATTTCATTTAACATAATGACCTCCAGTTCCACCCATGTTACTGTAAATGACAGGATTTTATTCTTTTCATGTCCAAATAGTACACAGGAAAAATTTCTTTTTAGTTATAATTTATCAAGAATTTTTATTATGAAAGGGTGTTGAGTTTTGCCCAACAATTTTTTTTTTGCATCCATTCACATAATAATGTGATTTTTATCCTTCATTCTGTTAATGTTGTGGTATATGCAGTAACTGATTTGCGTATGTTGGGTCATCTTTGTAAGCGAAGGATAAATCTCACCTGATCATGGTGTCTGAGCCTTTTCAATGTGTGGTTTATTCATTTTGCCAGCATATTGTTGATAATATTTTCATGTGTATCTATCAGAGATATTGGCTTGTAGTTTTCTTTTGTTGTTTGTCTGGCTTTGATATCAGAGTACTACTGTCTTCATAAAATCAATTTGGAAGTATTCAGTCCTCTTCATTTTTTTTTTTTTTTGAAACTTTTTGATAGGGATAGGTGTTAATTATTATTTTAAAATTTGGTAGAATTTACCTATGAAACCATCCAGCCCTGGATTATTGTTGCCAATGTAATTCCATTTTCCATCCTGGCAAAGCCTGAAAATATTAGGTCGTAAACATGTGCCAATGTGGGGGAAGGGAATAGTAGGGCAGTCTCATTAATCAGGTTCTAATTATATAGCATTTTATTATACTACAGTTGGAGAATGTGTTTTACAAAAATGCCTTTATTCTCCCTAAGGAGAAGCCAGTGGTATGCTGGACCCAGTTCCTGTGAACTCCCCAGAATCTATGTCTGAGTCTTTTCCCAAATTGCCTTTCAGTGATACCACACTGATAGCTTGAAATCAGCTATGATGGTAGTGTCTCCACCATGCAAACTGGCAAATGCTATAGTTTGGGGCTTTTTCTTTTGAAAAATCAGTTGTAAACATTTCTCAGTGCAAAATATGGAGGACTAAGTATCTAAAACACTGTGCATTGTGGATAGTGAGACTTCAGATACCTTGTATCTGGTTCCGGGGCAGATAGACTCTAAGATGAAGATTTCCATGTAGGAAGTTGTATTAACCATGTCTTTTATTTTCTGTATTCTGATGGTTTGACATCTAGAGCCTTGCTTACCCTGGAGGGACTGTTCCTCCCAGGGGTAGCCAGTTCCCAGACATGGTAAACAACCTGACCACAAGCGTGCTTTTCAAATGAAAACCAATGAATCCAGAATCTACGTTCCCAACCACTTGCTCCAGTTATTCAAGGGCTAGTACCAGACAACTAGGGACAGACTGTACACCCCAGAGCCCACTGATGTTATTCAAATTAGCTAATTAAGCCTGCTTGCCCTGCCTCATCTGTTCCTTCTCTTGGAAACCATAGTAAAGGCTCTTGTTCACAGTCCCTTCCTCTCCCTTTGCCTCCTGACCAACTCTGGTGTTTCCCTATGTGGCACCCCATGGCATAGCATGCCCCCTTCTTTTGGAAACTGTGAGCAAGAAACTATCTTTTCAATGACAATTGTCTTCTGATTATTGTTCTTACCATACATAAATATTAATAAAACTCAAAACAGAGATTCTTTGATTAATGCTGCCACGGTCAACGCATTTGAAAAAGCGAGAGAAATAGAGTTGGGGGGGAGAGAGGATTTACCTATGATTTAGTCCCCAAAAAAGGCATCTGGTAATCCCACAGAGATGAGATGGCCCTTACAAGTGGTTGCCTTTGAGGCAAGAGCCCAACCCTTCATAATCCTGTATTGATTAGGTAGGGTGTGTCCATACCTGAGAGAGAGAGGGGCCTCGGCCTTGGGCTTTGAAGAACTACTTTGAGGGCATCTCTCAGAGAGGGATTCTGCCGAGCCACCAAGATGCTCAGCAGTTGTTGGAATGAATGCCTTATTTCTGAGGAGGGTTGTCAAGGTGTACTCTGCACACACTATTAATATATTATAGGACGATCAATCTGCCAAATGCAGTCTAGATTACAGGATTGATGAGCTTTCTGAGGAAGTCAGCATCACTGAAGAGAATAAATGCTGCAATTCAAGAGGTGCTAGACGTTTATACCAAATGAGAAGTCAGATGTGTCCTCTCAGTCCTGGCAGGAAAATAAATGTAAAATAAATTAGCCACTTACAGCTTTGCAAAACCTAACACACTGTGAAGATTTATCAGCTAGATCATGAAAAAAAAAATTGACTGTCTTTGAGAAAACAATTAAAAATAAAAATTGGTGCACCCGACGTCCAAATAAGATAAGCTTTAAGAGCATAAGAAATGTGGAAATAAAAATTTGCCAGATTGCTCTCTCTTTCTCCCTCTCCCCACTCTCTCCTTTTTTGTGGCTCTAGAATTTCATATCATTTTGAAGATTTGTGGCTGGCCAAACAGGATAGGCCTTAATTTAAAGGCCATTAAATGTTAGGAAACATTGACAAAGGCCGATTGAGTTCCTCTTCCCCCAACAATGGTGAGCACAAGGGCTTGTAGCCAGTTTAGATTCTGAGTGGCACCAGTGTGATTCCAAGGAAATTTTCTATTTGTTCCTAGCTGCTTTCTGTCCAGCATTTAGAGAATAAATGAACACTTACCATTTCCTCATTATTCTATGAAACAATGATAAAAATAAAATAATAAAAAGATAAGATACTATAGTTAAGCCACAAAGTCTATGGGTCATTTAAAACCCGTAAGAATACTGTAAAATAATTGGGAAACAAACATAAGAAAGAAAGTTAATAAATTTATAGAAATAAAGCAAACATTAGAGATTTCATAAGAATTCAAAGATGCAATGGCAGAAGTACAGCAGGAACCCAGTCAAGGGGCAGTAAAGTAAAGACTATACTTCAGCATGAAAAGTTGAATATGTGGAGGTTTCTCTAAGACCCGTGTCCTTTAGCACATATTGCCTGGATGCAATGGCTTGGTTGCTTCTTAATGCTTTCTTTGCATTCTATCTCAAATTTCAATATAGCTGCATGATCTTTTACTAGGTTCTGTACAAGGTAGTCCATATTTATTGTTCTGGTCCTATCTTCGAGGCAGTGGAAGACATAGAGTTAACTATTAACAATAGCTAACATATTTTGAGCATTTACTATGAACTTGACTCCACATATATCTCTTTAACACTCACAACATCCCTTTGGGGATGAGCTTATTATTATTTTCATTTATGGATGAACAAGCTGAAGCTTGGGAACATTAAGCAACTTGCCCAAGGGTATAAGTTTGTAAACTGAATAGGACAGGCCAGAAACCATAATCAGTCTGATTACAGAGTTTGAATGTTAAATCATTCTGTTCTATATTGTCTAGTCTATCGGGAAAGATTTATTAGTACTAGTAGGATTCTAGAAGATAGGGGAAACTGATTTTATCCTTGTAGAACTGGTTGGAATTAGGTCATTAAAATAGCAGTTTGGAGGGAGAAGAGTTTGAATAGAGACACAGTTTCAGAATATTGCAGGGCATTTTTAGGGAACATGAGCAGGTATTATGTTAGGAATTACAAAACAAGGTTGGAACAATATTGTAAGAGCTCTATATTTTTGTCCATCCATGAATAAATCCAGCAACTATTCTGAACTTGTAAATGAAATCATGTTTGCATTTGATATTTAGGGAGAGGGCTGCCTTGTGATTGTAGAAACTGGATTGCTTGGGGAAATATTTCAATGAAGACTCATTAGGACTATAAGGACTGTAACCCAGATGTGAAAGTAAACAAAGTGTGTGTGAACCAACTCTATCCTGTAGATATGATGGTTCATTCGAACTGACCTGTTGAGTTCAGAAGTGCCAGGAAAGCACAGTGTGGTTGTACATTAGTGTGAAGGGATACAACCACTGTTTATTTTACATACAATAACCAATATATTGTTCTCCTAGCATCACTTGAGAACAGAATCATTCTTCTTGCTTGTATGTCTCATTTGCAGTGGGGTGCTCCATATTTAGGTTAAAGACCTGAAGAAGTTCCATATGTAACATTTCCCAAGGTGCTGGGTTTACAGACTACTTATGCAGACAAGACAATGAGAAGATTGTGATGGTGGCATTTGTATTTCACAATGAGAGTGCTCTTTGGTGGCATTATACTCCACAGGCCCGCTGCACACATAGTCTGGAACATAGTGAACAGTCAGCACATCCTTGTTGAGTTCCTGGTCATCTATAAAGACATATCCACCTTCCCCTTTGCTTTAATTATTTTATTTTAAAATGAGAGAAGAGTCATGGATCCCAGCCTTTAAGAATGCTCCTAAGAGAAGAGGTAACTGAGTGTAGATAAGGAATAAGGTAAGGTGTTGCCCTACAAACTGCTGATTCTTAATGTTACCTCCTTTCCCTTGAATCTCCCTGTATGTTCTCAGGTCTGCTGGTGTAGTCTTCTGTCCTGACTCTAGAAAATCTTTGACTTTACCTCTGTCTAGATCATTCAATGGATACAACATATGTGGCCATTTTGAGAGGCGATCTCTGGCCGTACAGAAACCATCAGCTTGAATCACAGAAAAAGACTTATGGAGTCCCATCCAGGGTTGGGAAAGTAGATCAGTATTTCATCCTGCCAGTAAAGCCTAAATTCTGATTTCCTTTTCTGGCTACATTCTGGAGGTCACATTTGCACAACAGAAAAGATAGAGGGAATATTTACGAAAGCCCAAATTCAAGATCAGAAAGCAGCAGAATGGATTTTGCTTCATACAGCATCTCCGCTGTACTTTATCCCCTCAGAATTAAAAAAAAAAAAAAGAGTGCAATCTTTCTCTCTGACAGTTAAAATTGTTCTCAGAAAACTAATAAAAAGCAACTCTGAGGGGCAGTGAAGTAAGCATTTTCAGTAGCCTCTCCAGTGTTCTCCCTCTCCATGTTACCTGTACCATTTTTTTTCAGTAGCCCTTTTAGTTTACTTCTTATGTGTTTCTTTTTTGTCTTTTTATTTTTAAAATTTTTTGTATATATTTTTTCAGTAGCCCACTCTTTTCCTATTCTCAGCCATGTGGTTTGAATGGGATTAATGTCATCCTCAAGGAATTATCCTGACATTGCCCTCGTCATAGTAATTATTTAATGGATAAGAATGTAACACCGTCAAAACACCATGAAAGAAACACTTACTGAGAATTCTGGAAAAGCGATGTTTCTTCTTCACCCTGTAGAGATGACAAAGGGGGACCCTTCTCTGTTTTCTTTAGGGCTTGGTAGAAGGGTGATAGGAGGCTTGAAATTGCTACAGTCCTTTTCCTACCACGAGGATACAGCCCAATTAGAGGAAATGCAGTGGAGAAATGGTGAAGCTTGAGTTCAGAATTAAGCTATACCTGAGGCTAGCTTATAGGTTTTTCAATTAGACAAGCCAATACTTTGTAAACAACTGGTTGAGTAGATTTTTCTGTTTTTTGCCACAAGAAGTGACCATGGTGGGACCCAGCCAGGTCTCCCACATTCATTCCTTCCCAGGTCTTACGGAGAACAGATTACACCTGTCTACGGTCTGTTACAATGTAACTGGACTTGGGTAATATGAATAACATGTCAAAATTTTACCAAGAAACCTAGATGTTATAGATTGTCAATATCACGTGGAAAAGAGATTTTGAAATAGGTAATTATGATTTAATTTGGGGGTGGTGTGACTGTGGATATAAGAGGCTTGGTAAGTCCTTCTTAGGGCTTTCTTTGACCTTGCAAGGTTTTACCTTAGGCAGGAAGGTACCAAGAGCATCTTTTGTGAGGAACTGTGGAAATTCCAAAAACTCTTGCTTGCTGTTTTCCCTGATGTTGTATATAATGCTCTGGTGAGATTATATCATCTTAAGTTATCAAAATAAACTATGAATTTTACTTGATTTGTGGGTGAGAAGAATCATGTGTGTCAAGGCTCTAAACAAATCAACTGTGAGGCTTCACACGTGATTCGGGATAGACAGGTCCAACACGAAAACTGGGTCCTAATTTCTTCAAAGCTGGGTGGACATTAAGAGAGGATGGTTATGCTTTTGAACTCTGGCCCTTCTGTGAGTCTTAACTGGATACATAGATTATAAATATTTCTATGGATTGTTTGTGACACCCTAAGGTCAACTCATGACACACATAAATGGAGCTGCCCTTACAGGGTAAATACCCTGGAGAATCATCCCAACCATTCTTTTTTGAATGTGAATCCTTTGACATCAGAAAGATGTGGTCTGTGTATTCCTTACCCTGTTGACTCTACTCAGCTTTGTTCAGAAGTCACAAAAAAGCGAGATTTGTAGACTTTTTCATATTAATTCCCCTTAAGGCGACTTCCTTTCTGTACTATGCTCCATCATTAGTTTCTGTGAGCCTCCATAATGTCTAATCATCTTTTTTTTTTTAAATTCTTGCTCTTATGTAGCCTCTGCCACTTCTCGGTTCTAGAGCTCAGTGGGCTTTTCCTACCCTTACGTAACTTGCATTTTCTGCACTATTCTACACTTTGTCAAATCTTCGTCATTCTCTGGGTCTC
>CAUYSK010028755.1:0-10111 GCA_963575035.1 Avahi laniger | reverse complement strand
TGTGCACCACCCAAATGATGGACATATTTGAAACTCGGACTTAGGGAGGGAGGTGGGGGCAAGGGCAACATATGTAACAGAAACATCTGTACCCCCATAATATGCTGAAATAAATTTAAAAAATTAAAAAAAAAAAACACTCATCTGATTTACTTTTAAAGGCTCCTAGAGAATGAATGATGAATAAATAGAATAAAATAGTTCATAGTAGAGGATTCTCAAAAGATTTAAAAAAATGAAAAAGTCATGATTTTATGTTAGATTCCAAGGTGGAAAATTATTCTATATAAAATCTAAAATTATCCTGGAATAATAAATAAAAAAAGTCTAAAATTGAAGAAAAAATGATAAGTGCAGAATCAAGATCTTAGCAAGGTCCAGCATCCTAGGTTTGACATTATCTCTGTAATGTTCAGATGCAACATGTTCCTGTCACTGGATTAGATAAGAGGAAAGTTTTATCTTATGGTTAGGGTTGAACTCTATTAAATCATACTAAGAGTTGAAATTAGATTAAGGAAATTCCATAACTTCAAGTGTGCATACATTTCTGGATTCCCAATGGAGGACTAGGCTTCTCAGTTCATGATTCTTACCTGGGAACACAAGATGAGCTGAGTAGGTTCTCTCCTAAGAATCAAGCAGGTGAGATCTATGAGCTCCTTTCCAACTGGAATGATAATTACCAGAAACAGTTGGTGCTAGGCATAATTCTAAGATGACTCCCCAAATCCCTGTCACCTTATGTACAAGACCAATGTAATTACCTTCCCTTGAGTGTGGGTGGAACTTGTGAATATAGTTGAATATTACTTCCATGATAAGGATAATAATCAGTTAACTTTGAGGTAAACAAAAGTAAGTTAATCCTTGATGGCCCTGAAGTTTCAGAAGAATCACTAAAAGAAGGTGAAGTGTCAAAGGTGTCTGGTTCTGCTGACTTTGAAAATGTAGTCTCTATGAGTTCTAGAGCTGTAAAAAAAAAAAAAAAACGATTCTGACAACAATTATGAGAGCTTGGAAGAGGAACCTGCGCCTCAGCTGAGACATTAGCACTGGCCAACACCTTGAGTTCAGCCTTATAGGAACCTGAGCAGAGGACCTAGCTAATCCATGCCTAGACTCCTACCCATAGAAACTGTGATATCATGAATGTGTGTTGTTTTAAACCACTAAGTTTGTGATAATTTTCTATGCAGCAAAAGAAAACTAATATGCAGTAATAATGCTTTATCAAAATAGAAAGGCTCAGTTAAAATGGAAAAAAAATGTAACTGAGAATAAAATGGCATGTGTAAATATGAATAATGAAGTGAAGAAAAAAGGCAAAAGGCTTTCCCTTTTTGAGTGATCAAACTGAAGTATCCAGAAATGTCAATAAGAGAAGAAATTGCGTATTGATGCAGAGAAAGATGGTTGAATAGAAACCTCCAGCAATCATCACTCCACATGAACGTCAAATTAAACAAACATCCATGCAAGGAAATAGCATCAGAAGAACCAAGAATCAGCTGAGAGATCACAGTACCTGGTTTTGACATTATATCAAGTAAAGAAGCACTCAAGAGGGCAGAAAAGACAGTGTTGCATTGCATACTCCACCACTTCCCTATCCCCTGGCAGTGCTGTGCCAGTGCACAGAGTGGAGAGAGAATCTGTGTGCCCACAGGAGGGAGAGTAAAATGACTGTGGGACTTTGCATACAACTCAGGGGAACACAGTACAGGGCAGAATAATGCCAGCACCCCTGGTGGGATCATTTAGCCCAGCCTGGCCAGAGGGAAATCCTGCACCCCAAAATGAGAGTTCTGGCTAGTCCCACCACTGCCTAACAAAAAGTGCTCTGTAGCCTAGAATAAATCTATAAGTCAGTCAGGCCACAAAGGCTGCAGTCTTTGGGTAAGTCCTGTGGCTGTGCTGGCTCTGAGACAGTGGACTTGGGGTACACTTGACCCAGTGAGATATCAGTAGCACTGGCCAAGCCAGTGTCTGTTTCACCCCTCCTCAACTACAGGCAAAGCAGTTCAGGGAGAGGATTCTTCCACTTGGGAAAAAGAAAGATAAGAGTTTAGAGGATTTTTTTTTTGCAACTTGAGTACCGGGTCAGCCACGGTAAAATAAAGTACCAAGCAGAATCCTGAAGCATCTGATTCCAGGTCTTAGTTCCTGGATGGTATTCCTAGACCCACCCTGGGCCAGAAGGAAACATGCTACCTTGAAGGGAATGACCCAGTCCTGACAGGATTCACTATGTGCTGACTAAAGAGCCCTTGGGCTTTGAATAAATATCAGAGGTAGCCAGGCAACAGGCACTATGGACTTTGGGTGAGAATAGGTTAGCTTCAGGTGCAAACTTGCATAGTCCTAGCTGTGGTGGGTATGAGGGAGTGCCCACATCACTCCTCCTTCAATTCCAGCAGCCCAGAACAAAGAGAGAAAAGAAGAGACTTTGCCTACTAACCCAGATAATTATTTTCTATCTTACCCAAGTCCAAAAAGGCAGTACCATTAGGAGTCCACCAGAGTCACAGCATAACTGAGCATGGGGCACCACCAGGAAACAATCACCAGAGTAAAGAGACATCATATGGAAGTGGAGAAAATATTAGCAAACTACCCATCTGACAAAGGGTTAATAGCTAGAATATATAATAGGTTCTAAAACTCAATAGGAAAAAAATCTAAAAACCCAATACAGCTATAGTGACTAAAGGCTTAGATGAAAACACTCTATTTATTTTCTTTTGCTGGGTTTGGGGTTGTTTTGCTAATCCTTTCCAGTTCTTTGAGATGATTGACTAGATTGTTGATTTGTGATCTGTCTTTTGGATGTAGACATTTACGGATATAAATTTTCCTCTCAGGAGTGCTTTAGCTGTGTCCCACAGATTTTGATAACTTGTGTCTCCTTTATCATTTAGTTGAGAGAATCTTTTGATTTCCATCTTAATTTCCTCCTTAACTCAATAATCATTCAGCAGAAGGTTGTTAGTTTCCATGACTTTGTATAGAGATGAGTGGTTCTGTTGGAGTTGATTTCTAATTTTATTCGACTGTGGTCTGAGAAGTTGCATGGCATAATTTCTATATTGTTGAGACATGTTTTGTGGCATAGCATATAGTCAGTCTTAGAGAATGTTTCATGAGCTGATGACAAAAATATATATTCAGTGGTTTTTTCAGTAGAATGTTCTGTAAATGTCTTTCAGGCCCATTTGTTCCTTAGTTCTGTTAAAGTCCATTGTTTCTTTGTTTATTTTCTGTTTGGAGGATCTGTCATGTTCTGTCAGTTGGATATTGAAGTCCCCAGCTATTACAGCGCTGCTGTTTATCATTTTGTTTAGATCAAGTACGATTTGCTTTATGAATCTGGGTGCACCTGAATTAGGTGCATAAATATTTAGAATTATTATGTCCTCTTGTTGAATTGTTCTCTTTACCATTATATAATGACCATCTTTGTCTTTCATTACTTTTGTTTATTTGAAGACTAAGTTATCTGAAATCAGAACTGTTATGCCAGCTTTCTTTAGGTTTCCATCTGCATGGAATATTGTTTTCTATCCCTTAACCTTGAGTCTGAATGCATCCTTGTGGTTTACATGTATTTCCTGAAGACAGCAAATACTTGGCTTCCGTATACTTATCCATTTGGCCAGCCTATGCTTCTTTAGTGGGCTGTTAAAGCCATTCACATTTATTGAAAAATTGATAATTCGGGCAGATTTCTGTTCATCCTGACTTCAGAACATACTATTGAGCTATAATAGCCAAAATGGCATGGTACTGGCATAAAAACAGACACATAGACCAATGGAACAAAATAGTGAACCCAGAGATAAATCCACACTTCTATAGTTAACTTATCCTCGACAATGTTGCCACATATACTTTAGGGAAAGACAGTCTCTTCAATAAACGGTGCTAGGAAAATTGAATATACATATGCAGAAGAATGAAACTAGACCCTGTCTCTCAACATATACAAATAAATAAAATCAAAATGGATTATATACTTAAATCTAAGACCTGAAACTATGAAACTGCCAAAAGAAAACACTGGGGAAATGCTTCAGGACTTCTTGAGTAACACCCCCAAAGCACAGGCAACCAAAGCAAAATTGTACAAATGGGATCACATTAAGCCAAAAAGCTTCTGCACAGCAAAGGAAACAATCAACAGAGTAAAGAGACAACATATGGAAGTGGAGAAAATATTAGCAAATATTAGCAAACTACTCATATGACAAAGGGTTAATAGCTAGAATATATAATAGGTTCTAAAACTCAATAGGAAAAAAATCTAAAAACCCAATTAAAAATGGGCATATGTTCTGAATAGGCATTTCTTAAAAGAAGACATACAAATGGCCAACGGGTATATGAAAAAATGTTCAACATCATTAGTCATCAGAGAAATGCAAATCAAAACTATAATGAAATATCATCTGACCCCAGTTAAAATGAATTTTATCAAAAAGACAGGCAATAATCAATGCTGGTGAGGATGTGTAGAAAGGGGAACTCTCGTACACTGTTGGTGGGAATGTAAATTAGTGCAACCACTATGGAGAACAATATGGAGCTTCCTAAAAAAAAAAAAAAAAACAAAAACAAAAAAAACTGAAAATAGAGCTAACATATGACCCAGCAATCTCACTGTTGGGTAAATATCCAAAAGAAGGGAATTCAGTATGTCAAAAATAGCCACAAAAAGAATGAAATCCTGCCATTTGCAAGAACATGGATGGAACTGGAGAACATTGTGTTAAGTGAAATAAACCAAACACAGAAAGGCAAATCTCACATGTTCTCTCTCATATGTGGGGGCTAACTATTAAAAAAAAATTGATGGATGCAGAGTAGAATGAAATTTATCATAGGCTTACAAGTGTAGTAAGTGGGGAGGCTCAGCAAAAGTTAGGATGGTTAATGAGTTCAAAATATAGTTAGATAGTTAAATAAAATGAACAATATTTAATAGCATGACAAAGTGCCTATAATCAGCAATAAGTTAAGGTATACTTTAAAATAACTAAAAGAGTGTAATTGAAATGTTCCTAACACAAAGGAAAGATAAATGCCTTAAGTAATGGATTCTCTAATTACCTTGATTTGATTAATTCGCATTGTATGTCTATATGAAAATATCACATGTGCCTTATAAATATGTACAACTATTATGTAACCAAATAATTAAAAATAAAAATATTTTTAACAAGAAGAGGACAAATTGAAGAGTAGAGTAAAAAGTAAAGGGGAAAAAAGACAAGAGTTTGAATTTCTCTGGTCTACTCTAATGAAGAAATATGAATAACTCTTCTGAAATATAGTCTTTAAAATATACTTTTCTGGCCTACTAAACAGATGAGTACTGCTTTTATAACTGATTTTTGGAAAATGAGTGAAATTATAGGTTGAATGAGTGACCTGCACAAACTAAGCAAGAAAAAGAGTAGCGACAAAGAGGGAATATTTATGGAAAGGGGAAAATTAAGCCCCAAAGAGATTAAATGAATGTATCAGAAATTTTAAATAAACTTAGAATGGATCATCAAATTTGTAGCAGTTTCTTGTAATCAAAATTATTATGTACACACAGATGTTTTTCTAATAGTTTATTTTTGAGCACTTTCTTTAGTCCCCAGTCTTTTTGTAAGTGCAAGATCCTTTTGCCATAAGATATACATAACTGACATTCATTATGTATTTACCAAGACCTTGAAGCATTGCTTGCCCCAAATTTCCATTACTACTCTCTAATTACCCATTGTGATGTTCAGGTACTTTATCTTGACATTTTATTCATAACTAAATGCATACCTGGAGGACAAAATTCTATTACTGTGTATTTTTGGATGCTATATTTTACTGAAGAGTAAAATATTCCTCAGTGACTACTCCCTGGGATGTTTCTCCTGCACCTTACGTGACTTAGAGCAGTGGTAAACAACTTTTTTGGCATCAGAGAATGGTTTAATGGAAGACAATTTTTCCATGGACCGAGGAGGCAGTGGGGAGATGATTTGAGGATGATTCAAGCTCATTACATTTATTGTGCAGTCAAATCTCTCTGCTTATGATAATCTGTATTTGCAGATGCTCCCCAGTGCTAACATCACCACCTCAGCTCCACCTCAGATCATTGGCAATTATATTCTCACAAAGACCATGGAATATAGATCCCTAGACATGCACAGTTTACAGTAGGGTTTGTGCTCCTATGAGAATCTAATGCCACTGCTAATCTGAAAGGAGGCGGAGCTTATGCAGTGATGAACGGGGATTTAGAACCGCAGCCTTAGTGGGTACATATTTATTCACTTATGCTGTGTTGAGAAAATAGGCCACGCCTGATCAAAAAAATGAGGCAGAACATCATTTTAAATTTATTCTATTATCTTCATTTGCAAAGATATATCTAAATAACTTTCCTGATCTTTTAATAAATTGGGCACAATGATCATGTTCCCAATAGCTTGCTGATTTCAGAAGACATACATACTAATATTTAGTAAATGTGTGGGCCTCAGATAAAAAACATCAGAATCACTTGTGGACAACTTGCTATAAATACAAGTTTCCAGGTCTGAACCTCATAATCATTGCCCTTCAGTGAAAGACACTGAATTTAAACAGACTTCTCTGCTGATTTTTATGAAAGAAAAAATTGGGAGAACCACAGGGTTAAAACATTTTAGAGGCCAGGCGCGGTGGCTCACTCCTGTAATTCTAGCACTCTGGGAGGCCGAGGTCGGTGGATCGCGCAAGGTCAGGAGTTCGAGACCAGCCTGAGCAAGAGCGAGACCCCGTCTCTACTAAAAATAGAAAGAAATTATCTGAACAACTAAAAAAATATATATACATAGAAAAAGTTAGCCAGACATAGTGGTGCATGTCTGTAGTCCCAGCTACTCGGGAGGCTGAGGACAGGAGTTTGAGGTTGCTGTGAGCTAGGCTGAAGCCACGGCACTCTAGCCAGGGCAACAGAGTGAGACTCTGTCTCAAAAAAAAAAAAATATTTTAGAGATGTAATTTAAATCTGTGCTGTTGTTTTATATTACTGCTGCAACACACGCTGAAGGAATATCAGTACTCAATGTATTAATTATTTTCCTCTACCAATCTCCATATTTTTATGCAAATTTCAACATCACAGTCTATGGAATCATTCTCTTAACAATACTATGTGCTACATGGAGTAACATGGCTGGTGATATCAGATTGGTTCCTATGGAATTTGTTCTTTTCCATGCTCAACATTTAGAGATAAACAATGTAGAAAATATCACAGTAAAGGTGAGACTATAAGAAAGCTAAGTGAATCGGATTTGTAAGCACATTGAAGATTAATTCTTCTCATGTGTGTATGTGACTCTGGTCAGCCCAGGGACATCAGATATATGTTACAGAGCTGTGGAATCAAAATAAATAACACTCACTAATAGAACAGAGTTATTGATATCTTGCTAAATTTGGTTATTACTAGTTCTGCAATTGGATGGGACCAAACTCACTAGTAATTGCCTTTTATTACAAGGGTTGGTCAGAGTGTTTATGCATATTTATTGAGATAAACATATTTTACTGAGTCTTAATTTATTACATACGTCCAATAAATAAGCTATTACTATGGGAATAATTAAATAACTTAAACACTTTCAAATTTTCTATTCTAAGATCATCAATGTCACCAAGTTTCATTTTTATTTGCTTAAGTCAAAATAGGAGTTAGTTAAGTTAGGGTTATTTTGCATCTATAAAAGGATATTTCATGATTAAACAGATAGGGGAAAGTGTCCAATTTGAAAATTTCAGATTGAAAGAAACCACTCGCAAAATAATACAATATTTGATAAATGGATATGTGACTTGGTAGAAAGCTGCCACAGATTATAGTAAGATATAGTTCTTATCCATAATCAGAATAAAAATAAAATATCATAAAAATAAGACAGTTGAATGCTATAAGGAAAAGCATGTTTACATGACAACCTGAGACATATAATATAGCAAATATCTACCTATTTTTGTAAATGTAACTGTTCACTACAGAGTTTGTATTGCAAATTAGCAGTTCATTTTAGATTAACCGAGAATTTTTTCTGTTAGAGAAATAATAATTGACTCTCAAAATTGAGATCACAACTTATTGTAGTTAAAATGTATTGTATACTATTAAGCTTAGTATCTATTTGCTTAATCCAAAGACATTTAATTATGTAAAGTAGATCCTAATTAGAAATGGAATTTATGACCCTTCTTTACCTCAGTCCACTTGACAAAACTGTTATATAATTCCATAATATTGTAATTCTCTCTAGAAAAGTTACAGGATTAAAAAAATGATACATAATATATTATGATTAGAAAAAGTTGAAAAGGATGTTCCAACGAGTTTATATCACTAAATCATAATTACTCACAATTTAAAGAAAAGATAAATGGACACCACATTGATCTTATTTGTTGGTTAAAGACAATCAACATTATAATTTTATATATATTATATATAGATTTTGGTAAATATCATATTGATATTAATTAGTAGTTTTCCTTAAATGGTAAATTACCTATTGATAATGAAATTCTGTATAAATAACGTGTGAATTTAATCTTTTTATAAATAAAATGTATTGATAGAGAAATAAAGAACTTACTCTAAAGTTGAATTGATTAGCAAATAGCATTGGAATGTAAAACATTAGCTATTTATACAATCCTACAGTGACTTTGAAGATTGATGGGTAAATGCAATGCCTTTCCCTAACTGATTTGGATGATTACTTTAAATGTTAAAAATTACATTTAAAAGAAAATTTCACATTGGAGAATAATATCAGGATCAACAGCAAAGAATCTGGTACAAAAATTAGATTGGCATCTAGAAGAATTGGGTGTCATGTGTTCTTACAAAAATGAGATATCACTGAAATATTTACTAAATCTGATCTTATGGAGCATATGAGGTTAAAATTTGGGCCTGGAACTTAAATTTACAATCTCCCTGTTGATTGTGGAGCCATACAACCTTTCCAAAGAAAGTAATGATAATGAAGACAAAAATGAAGTCAAAGATGATAGTGATGACGTGCTCTCATTGTCCATGTGGAGTAGTGGACTTAAAAGATCTGAATTTGAGTTCCACCTTCAGCAATTGTTAGCAATATAACCTTAGACAATTTACAACTCCTTTTAAATCTCTTACGTGTAAAATACACCTAATAATGCTTACATCAACAGATTTTTATAACACAAATGAGCTAATGTGTATAAAAACATTTTCCAAACTATAATTTCTTGGGATGACTTTAGATTCATATTCTTGATGTTCAGGAAGGACATTTTTTCAATTGTTCCCAAATAAAGTAGTACATCTCCTAAATATTAAGGCCTCCACAATAACATGGGATAATCAATTACTACTATGAGTGGCAATGCTCCAAATTTCATCAGATTCAAATAATATGATATTTTAAAATGAGTTTCAAAACTTTGTATCTATTGTATTATTTCATGAAAAGCACTATTTATAAAATATTTTAATTACAAGCTGTGCTGTAAAGTTTATTATTAGTTCTTATTGTATTCCTGAGTACTTAGTCTCATGCTGATTGCATTCTTGGTTAGATTTCAGTTTTTCTGTTTTTTCACAATAGAGATTATAAATCTCCATTGTTCAAAAATTAATTTCTTGGGAATCATAAAATTCTAGTTTTATAATATGCATGGATGTTCTAATTTCATGAATCACTTGGGCAAAGGATTATTATTCTGTTAGGTATTTATTTATTTATTTATTATTTCAGCATAATATGGGGGTACAGATGATTAGATTACGTGTGTTATCCTTACCCCCCCTGACCCCCCTCAGTCCAGGTTTCAAATATGTCCATCCTATTGCATGGTGCGCATTGCACTCTTTGTGTATGCATATACCCGTCCCCTCCTCCCTCCTCCCCCCTCCTCCCTGCCCAATATCTAATAGATCTTATTCTTATATATGCACTTATGTGTTGATCCGTTAATACCAATTTGATGGTGAGTACATGTGGTGCTTATTTTTCCATTCTTGGGATACCTCGCTTAGTAGAATGTGTTCCAGCCCTTT